>WNNJ02000863.1:0-40706 GCA_012934845.2 Pomphorhynchus laevis | reverse complement strand
TTAGCAGAACACATAGATTTACAATCAATCGTAGCCAATTATGGCTCCTGGACCACAGTTACAAGCGATTTTTCGCACTATCAATATATAAAAAACGTATTCCTTTCGGAATCCTGTGAGAGATTCAGTGCCCTCGTAACCAACGGATACGCATTTGTGCAACATATAAAGAATAACTAGAAGGTCCACACACGCAACAAGCCAGTAAAAACGCTTTATGCACCTGAGTTTCGTCTAGCATCGTGAGGAATTGCTGGTGTCTTTACAGTTATCACAAAAGCAGTCGAAACGCACCCTAACCACTTCATCCGACTGACGATGACTGCTGGGTGGTTAGGAGCGTCTCGGAGTGATACATTAGACTGATGGAGCTGATGATCAAAGTCCAGTTATTTAGCAGAACACATAGATTTACAATCAATCGTAGCCAATTATGGCTCCTGGACCACAGTTACAAGCGATTTTTCGCACTATCAATATATATATATATATATATATATATATATATATATATATATATATATATATATATATATTCATCGTGAACGACTTTGAATTTCGTGATGCTCCTTTGACAATAATTATTCTTTTTCGTCGTTTCACTAATAAGTACGCTTTTGCTTCTTGCTACTCCCCGATTTCTACTCTTCTTAGTAACTCACCTAGCTTACCCCATGCTGTCACGCGCATTTTATTATGCCTTCAACGTTTTGACCATATTTTTAAAAATTTCTGCATTCTCAATTAGCACAACATCTATCTACGCACTAATATTTGCTAACTATCCCTTACCTGTCGTATTCGTACTTTCAACATGTCCATCTATCTCAAACTTGCTTATTATTCTGCGAAAGTTTTTCTCTAATCCTCATATCCAGAATACCGACATTTTTGCTATTCCAAGACCCGCTACCAATTTCGTTCATCCAATGTAAGTGTTCCTCGAGCCTGGAATTTTTTACCGGTCTGATCACTCTCATCATAGGTTTAAGTAGCTAATTCAGTTTATTTTTCTCAATCAGTGGCCCAAATTATCCTCCAATTTTTATCCTCATATTTTTTATTGTTTTATATTTTTCTGTTTTTGTCCTCTGATAGATTATTATAAAAAAAATTAGTTTTTTTTTGTTTTGTTATCTAACGACCTTTTTAGTGGACTTTTAAGCGGATTATTTCACATTAGCAATTTTAATAAATAATTTACTTACCATATTGGAGACATATTCTAACTATTGTATCATAACAGAAGAATTTAGGGGTGATATTTCACAAAACATTAAATACGCGCTTAAATTCAGACTTTAAATAAACCCATGCCCTCAAAGCATTTTTTGGTTTGTTCACATTTGGAATGCATTGCATTCAAGCACAGTATTTCCTTCAATTAAAATTAATATGTTTGATCTCGAATCAATTCTTCTTCTTCAAAGATCGCTAGGATTGCGATTGCTTTATGTCGATATTTTGACAATATGGCGAACGGTGAAATCATTTGACAGCTATCCCACAAATTCTATATTATTCTGAAATACAAATTGCTAGGGATCATATCTTGAAGTTCTATACAAATTCTATGCTGGAAAACTTACGAGGGTGTTGATGCTTTCTCATCATGTTATGAATGCTTGGAATGCGCCGCCTGAGGAAATTATTTGTGCCCTATGTTATACTGATTTCAAATCAAAAATAAGTAATTGGATCATTATAATGGAGATATTATTTTTTACTATTTTCTTTATTATTTATAAATCAATGTCAAGCAAGAAACTTATTTATTTGATAGAAATATTCTTTTTCTTAAACCAAAAGAGATGAATTATAAAAGACTACATATGTCGGTGGATACTGTTAGCATCATCTGACATACGAATAAAACAAAAAAAACTGGTTACTGATTTTCAAATTAGCTGCAATTTTGCTATGCTCTGATAAATGTAATATTTATTATTTTACTCAAGTAGGAAGAATTTTAAATTCAATGGATATATGCAAATGAAATTTCGCGGTGTCAGGATATATACAGAGAGAGAATTTGTTCATTAAGCATTTACACATTAAGGATGATATTTTAAGTAAAAAATAATTAAATAATATTTGTTCTGCACAAAATATTTGGAAATTCTGTATTTTAATATTTTCGCTATCTTCGATTTCTTTACTACGGATTCTAAATAATAGCATGAGAAAACCTTGTTAATGTCCTTTGATGACACTTTATAAAGTGTCATCAAATAACACCAAAAGTATTAACTTATTCAACAAAACTTAAAATACGGAATTTCGACAGTTATCGCCTATTGAAACCACAAAGAAATTAGGGATTTATTAAAAACAACAAAAACATGATATTTCGACAGCTACTGACATCATTCCCGGATTTTTTAAAAGCTTTAAATCTTAATTAAATTATACGCAGATTTCAAAAATCTCAAAATGAAGTAGCTGTCAAAATATTTCACTGCATAATTTTATCTTCTTAATTTAATTAGCGTTTTATTGGCATAGAAGGTAGTACAACTTCTAATGACTGTTTCCATCCTTGATAAATTATTTCATTTATTTTATTATCATAAAGATTCAGAATTTATCTTTAAATTTTAATCCGTGGCAAAATGCGTTTCATTTTTGTATATTTTTAAATTTCAATTAAATTCAATTAGTGCTACCATTGAAATTTGTCGTCCATTCACTTATAGAATTTATACGCTTTTATTTTATTAATAACAATGATCTTTATAAACTTTACAGCTTAATTTCATGGAAAAGTGTTAAACAAATGTTAGATAATACAAAGTCCGTAAAATTTTGTAATTGAAACTTAAAATACAAATAGACAATTATATTTAATATCAATGTCGTCCATATATTTACGCTAAACGTACCGTTAGGATAAAGTTGATTGATAGCAATTAGAAGAATCTAAAATATTACGATATCGTCTTCTTGCTTGGATTGCCCTAAGAGCTAACCAGTAAATGATTACAATCCAGATGACTACAAAAAACAATATGGAATCAGATACCATAAAGTAGATCATCGAAGGCCAGTGTGTCTCTATTAAATAAGAGGTGTGATTAATACATCCGTATCTGTTGTAGTCAGTTTTACAAGGTTTAACATACTGTAGGTTCGGAATAGCCTTCAGACCAATTGAATAGTACGGACAGCAATATAAAAGTATGGCTAGGCTGTGTACAAAGCTTCGATACCGTTTATCGTAGAATTGAAAATGCCATACACGATTAAATGTGTTGATCAATCGTTTTTGTTCAATTTCAGTTCTGAGCGTTAGCAGTATTGTTATTGAGGTGACAAGGCAGATTATTAATAACAGAAGAGTACAACGACGGATGAAACAGTACACTGAGCAAGAACATCTTAAAAGGTAAATGCAGTGTATAGCGAATAGGTGAAATACTATTAAACTGACAGACAAAATTATGATCTCCTTATCGAACTGCACGGATACAGATTTGGTCGTATTTCTGCTTGATACGAAGTTCACGAAACAAGCCAGCACGAGGCATACGTACCAAATGGAAAAGTACACTATATTAAGTGCAATCAAGCATACTTGTACAGTCAATGTAATATAGTCGGGCATACAGGGTTCAATAAATACTACGATTAATCAGCTATAACAGTAACATGATGCTAATGAACTCGAAAACATTATCGGTAAGTGTATCAGCTATATACTCATAAGGCGCCAAAAATTAAAGAAAAATGATAAAGTTTTTCGTCTTATATGGTCAGTGTCGCATTAAATATGTGATAACTATTGCATTGATTATGGCCATCTTGTTGTATTTATAATATAGTCATTATTGCGTTGATTATGGTCAGGTCAAAAATTTATCTGTCAACAACGGAAAGAATCTCAACATCTGTGAATGAATAATCAACCGAAACCAATCATTTCCGGTTCCTGTAGCTCGTAATACCGAGCGTACAATTTTAATTTGCAGTTTGAGTACGCTCAACATTTTCGGCAATTAGAACAAGATTTCCCTTCTGAAGTTGGCTTTAAAGTGTCATCACGACTTAAAAAAGGAAGAGTGAGAGTAGGAACAAGAGCAACAACAGTTTCATTAACAATATTTCTGTTGTTGCGACAATGTCTAAGGATAAGTAAGCTTCTCTATCACAAAGAGCATGATGTTAAAACTGTTACATGGGAAATGTTTCAAAATTGTTTAAATGATTATAAGCTACTATATGTGATGAAACCGGAATAAGAAATTCTGCTATCATTCTTAAAATAATGCAAGGATTCACCATTATAGCGGTTTACATTTCTCTGGATTCATTGCCAACTATCTCCATCCACACTGTCTTTTTCTCAATCCAATTGAGAACTTATTTAATAAATGTCAGTAACATTGTGCAAGCTATTCTACATAATACGTGAAAAAGATTTAAATACGACTTGGATAGATGGCTATGTATTTAATTGCATATTGGATTTTTGTCGCTAAGCCAAGTACAATGCTGGTGCATATCTGAATTAAATAAGATGATAATAATTCAATGCTGCATTTTATGGAAAAATAATCTTGAAGCAAAAATGTATTCTTGTAATGACAGTCGAACAAAGAATGAGAGTTTACATAAATTCCTTCAATTTTCAAGATGCAAATGATTTACAAGCAAAATGGTGACTATCAATAATGATTCGAAACCTGCCTCATTCTAAAAGAGATTTATCTGCTACAACCCATTTGAGGGAATTAAACCTAAGTAACTGGTTTGCCACAACCCAGTTAATTAGGTTTAATTAACAAGTAATCCTACGCATTCTTTGTGACATTTTATTATGCGAGCATATAACATGTATGGCAAAAGACAAGGTATGCATTTGGTAGAATCAATTAAACATTCTATTATTTTCATATAATAAAATGTAAGAACATTAAAAATTAACCTTATGGACTAAATTACGTAGATTAAGTGATAGCATATTACCTCGTTTTATATTATATGTTGTGCGATACGCTTTTACAATGCATGACTAGTTCGACCCACAATATGCGAACAAATAATTGCCAATGGAATTATATTTTTACTACATGACTATTTATAATTTTTGGATTTTGTTTTAGGTAAATGCTTATATTAGTTTTAATATTGACATTATTAGATATATGTCACTATTTATTAAATGAAATAACACATTTTTTTATTATTCCCGAGTATTTTGTCTGCACAATCCAAAATGATTAAAATCTTTATTGAAAAAGTTTCATTAAGAAATATGATTGGACACATTACCGTAAAGATATTTAGCAGTACCGCATATAAATATGAAATTCACTATTGAATAAGTTTATATTTTATTAATCTATACAATAATACAACGAATATTAATAATAATGATAACAAGAAGTTACTTAAACTGTATGATTTCTTTAAACGAATACCTAGATTTAAAAATAGTTCCTCTGTATTATAATGATCAAATCTGGTAACTGAGTCTACGTATATTAAATTATTTATTAATTAAAAACAATGATAAATAAAAATAAAATAATAAAAAATTAAATTATTTAATAATTTTATATAAGATTTCATATAATAATACAAATTTATTTAACGTGGCAAATGCGTGCCATCTGCACTTTCTAAGCGCAACATAACAGCGTCTTTTATTTCCGTAAAGAATTGTCGATTAACGAAATAGTCAGAAACAACGTTTTGAGAAACAACCTATTGTTTAAATCTATTTTTTAAAGTAATTCACAAGGATATAACATAATTGAAAATTTTGAACACAGCCAACTTAAAGTATTCAAAAATACTAATTTTAATATTAATAGAATGAAACACTAATTAATAAATATTATTATCACGACATTAATAAATAGGGAACTGCCACGTAAAGTATATCCGTTGTAAGTTTAAATCACTTTTGAGTGGCAACTAACTAGGTCAAAGCAGCAATCGAATAGCACTAGCTGTTTGACAGTTTCTTTTTCAAAAAAGGAACTGAGTTAAATTTAAAAAAAAAGTTTAAATTAAAAAATCTTAATGTTAACAAATATAATGTTCATTAATACATAGAGCGGTACAATTATTTTGTCATATACCTACATTATTGTATTACGAAATTCTATTTTTATTATCTATCGTTATTTTTAAATCGCTCATAATTTCTAAGACACTTTTTTAAATTCAGAGACTGCAATAAAAGCGTAAAATAACTCAAGTTTTTATTGGCAAAACGTGTTTCTGCAAATGCAGCATGTCATCATAGATGGTTGACGATCATCACATCGGTTGATTACATGTCTGCTAAGCGCTTAATCTTCCTCATCAAGGCTGCCTCCTGGTTTATAAACGCACGTATTATGCTACAAAACAGTAAAGTAGCAATATTTAAAGGACAGAAAAAGCAGCTTATCATGTTGCAAAGCATAAAAAACAATATACGCAAACATTGAATATATTCCAAAAATTTCGGCTAATTACTGAATAGTTTATATAAAAGCCAAAATGAAATTATCTAAAGTGTATTAACTAAATTTGAAAAAATCGAATTCCATATGGCCACAGCCTGCAAATGTATTCGAAGATTTTGTTTTTAAGCAAAACATTGAACTGTAAAACGCTTATTTACGCAGTTCCTATATGCATCTTCATCATAAGCAGTTTTTCTGAAAAAATACGTGATTAATACGCCTTTTCATAGTTTCACATAAAGTGAAACTTACGATGTTATAAGGAATATAACGATGTTATATCTTACGATGTTACAAGGAAATGTATGCAATATTCCCTTGTAAAGTAGATATAAGGGAAAATCCATTACGATGCCAACTTATAAAAACGAAAAGTCTTACAACAATTAAAAAACATACTGTACGTATCATGTTTGATTGTTAAATGTTGAAAGTTTTGTGATCAGAGAGTTCATCAGCAACTTCAAGTGATTATAATATAAAAGTCACATCGTTTAAGGTTTAGTAACATCATTAATAACTGCCTCTTTGGATGTATTTTCTGATTATAGTTTATTTTAAAAATACTAAACGGGTATAAACTTTAAAAATAGCTACCAATTATAATGTATCAAAACATTTTTAACAATTTAAATAGTGCTATAAATCCACTTTATATTTAGAAAGTGCTTGCATATTTCAGCAAGAATAATTTTGTGCGTTTTGACTACTGAACGCAAAACATGGATAACGTATAAAAAAAACATACTTTGATTTGACACATGAAGCGCAACGAGATCCACCGTATGCTCGATTAACGGTCTTTAGCCTCTTTGACATTCTTTTTCTTTCTTGTGGTCGAGAAGGCTGAATCTAAATAGGACGAATATTTTGTAAAACGACGAAATTTCTTCAAGAAGCAAATAGCGCTTTTTTCTCTTGTGAGTCGTATTTTCGATTACATTATAATACCATTTCATTGATAATAATAATAATTTCACGATACCAACTCGTCAGTTCAAAATATTAACAAATTCTTAAGTCTAGTATTGATTAAAATTAAATACAAACATGTATCAGTTATCTATTAGCATTATTCTTAACCTTTTGTGAAATTTAAGACTAAATATCAAATATGTCTGCAACAATTCTTCGCATTTATGCCGACTTCACAAATTCTAATAATATTAACTTAATAGGGAGCGATGAGAAAGTTATTTTCAATTATATCTTGATAGAAAACTCGTTATATATAATCAATCGAACAAATTTAATGGCGTAGATTGTGCGAATAAAATATCGAATTCAAATCGTTTTCATCGTGTGAAAGCGATTAAAGTTAAAATCACATTAGCCAATACAGCAAAAACAATGTATCTAATTTTAATATCTGCGCCAATAGAGGGCATCAGTTTATCTAGTCTTCTAATATATACTGGAGCTAGGCGAAGGAAACACTCGACTTTAGTTGATCACGCATATGCGACAAAACATAACAACGAATTTTGGAGCAGGAAACACCGCATGTTTTGTTTCTGTTTATGGTGATGGTTGTGGTATCAGCAGTTATCGAAATACAAACAATAAAGTAGTATTGCTCCATAATTCAAAATAAAAAAAGATGGATCAAGATCACCACTTGTTTCTAATATATCATAATGCTGACGCAACCTGTTGATTCACAACATCAGCAAACAAAATGCTTTGGCAATCATTAAATGTACGAATAATGACAGTGAGCGAAAAAATTGAGGAACCTAATGTCTTTAAAAAAATCTTTAATTAATATCTTAGGAAAATAAATCCATTAAAATAGATATTTCTTATATTAACTTATAGAAGACAAAATGTTGATATTTTTCTACTTCGCTGCCGCTAATGAGGCAGAAATTTCAAGAATAAATTAAATTTTTAAATGACGCAAAATGATATTTAACAATAGACTAAATTTTCAAATTACATAGAAAAATGAACCAACGAAATACATTAATATTGGGTATCAGCTCAACTCAGGATTTGAAAAAACTGCCCAGTTAAAAAAAGAGAACTTACACCTTTTAATTCTTCTTTGCATTGAGCGCAACGTGGCAATGTACCACGCTTCTTTACATGGTGAAGAGTTAAAATAGCACCAGGAGTTCGAACAATGCGTCGCATGTTCGATTTCGTGTTAAATGTGTGTCTGCGACGATAATGTAGTCTCTGCACCATTATGAATCTAAAAACTGAAAACACATACATTAGAAAACAATTTTGAACAAATTTAATGAGAAGAAAATACAGAATTGCAAAAAAATAAAATAATTTAATTGCAAGATTAACTTTTTTAATTAGATAGACACTGATCGTTTTCATTGTACAGTATTTGTACACGAAATTCCACCGGACCTCGAAAGTTCGTAAAGATTGTTCCGCATCTACCGCAGGCACAACAATACGTTATAAATCAAAATTAATAATGCACGGTGAAAATAGTAACCTTGGACGCAAAACTTGAATTAGAAAGAATTCATGTCATGTTGATAAAAGAGTGATAAGGAGAATATATTCTACAAGAAATGACAGCCAGAATCAACAACGGCTATCAAGTAAAGGCAATTGTCGTGTTCGCTAGTAAATAATAAAACAAATCTTAAAAGGAAATGCGATCTAATGTATTATATTAATAGTCACAACACTGAATGTATACGTGATGCAAATTGATGACACTTTTATATTTTTTAATTGTTTTCATTTGATATTTCGATATCGGATCGCGTACTACATCCTTAAATATAGGGTGTCCAGTCATCTTCAATAGTACGGACGCTAAATAATTCATTTTGCGCAAGTTAAGGAATCAATATTGGCTCTCATAACTCTAATTTGATACTTTGGCCAAATGTCATAATAAACGGAATCATCAAAGTAACTGTTAGCTTTACCATCGGTCACACTTGGTGTGACTGATGAATATATTTCAATCCAAAATAGTTACATATAATCGATCAATTGCCGAATAAGAAAAATATCAAAAACGCTTAACATTGATTGATTTGCTGCTACAAATATCGAAAACGCAATGTTGGCCAGTCAAAATATTAAGTAAACAGTCCATTTCACTAAAATGATTAGATATAACATGTATTTATAGAAGTAACTAATAACAGTTTGGAAATAACAAACGCACAATAAAAAGAAGTTCGAGGTGGTTCATATTAGTCCTATATAGCTTTATACGTCAGTGATAAAACATGCATGTATAGTGTCTTATGAACACATGCAGCGTGATACGCTTCTATATGTTTGCATATATAAATGACTGATAAGGAAATATATTGTAAGAATAATACAGCTAGGATCAGCAAGCAAGATCTACGAAAATAAAAACGTCAAAATGTCTGATAAAAATCAGTGACGATGTCAACGATATGTTAAAGACAAAATCGGCAATAATCCAAACAATATAATATACTTTAATATACCAAAGTATAAAACACTGCGAAATATTTGCTTAAACTATAATATTTTGGCCCGGTTTGCCAAGTGCAAAATTTAGCAAAGACAAAAGCATCGTCATAACCATTCTGGATTTCCTAATGACTGTTTTGGTAAAACAATGTGCAATGTGAAAATATGCAACGAGAAAAGTGAAAAATAAATAGCCACATTAAAGCAGCCTTGTGAAGTAAATGTCCAATACATATGGCCGTTATAATTAAAGATAATTATATATTTAATTATATATTTATTTGCGTAATAATTAAATATACTTCGTTGATATTTTAATAAATTCCTTACTATCTCAGCGAAAAAATGAGAAAATGTAAACGCAAGAGAAACATTTCCAGAACAATCTCACCTTGAAACATGTTTGCAATAAATTTCCGGTCTTAAAATCCGGAATATAAAATTAGACATAGTAAAACTTAAAACATATTAAATGCCTCTCAAACGAAACTTAACTTTTGTTTAAAAAAAGTAAAAATGTAACTACTCAGAACTTTTTTAATTTCGACAGACCGAGCTCAACAGTGAGCGCAGCGAAAGCACACAAACAGCAAAATGAGTTTTCGAATTATTCATCCATTTCGTTCGGATTTTTCGGCTCCATCTCGAGCTTAATGAGATCATCGATTCTCAGGATCGTAATTGCTGCTTCGGTAGCAAATCGAAGTGATTTCATTTTAGATACTAGCGGCTCAAGAATACCCGCAGCTCGACAATCACATACGTCATTGTTCTTCAAGTCCAAACCGTGCCTAGTAGTAATTACACGTTAGCGTAAAAAATTAAAAAATAGGTCATTGTAAACGTTTAAACAAATTTTTATTTTCTTCTCACTTTATATTATGATTAACTTAAAAAAGGGTAAATTTTAAATGAAACATCAGGTAAACCAAGTGTCTAATTATATACAAGCCTATCAGATGAGATATCAAAGCAAGCAATTACAGCTATATCATAACTATCCAGATATTTAAAATACGAAAAACAAAAGTTAAAAATTAGGAAAAAAAGTCATGATTTACATTTTAAATTTATGTAAATTACAATTTAAATAATAACAATTTATTAATCGATTAAACAGAATATAGTGAAATGATGAGTGAACAATCGATTTATAACATTACAGAAGATATCCGCAGTCTTACATTTTTAACGTAAAAGATTACATATGAGCATTAATTTGTGCCATCACATAAATGCCAGTGCATACAACATGCGCCACATTTATACCAGCTAACATATTAAAAATCGAGAATATAAATTTGGCTTTGAATAACAACTTACTCATTGATGTAAGTAATCGTTAAAAATGATTACATGAAGGCGTATTGACTTTGAAGAAAAGTTAAAGTGTAATATGCATCCGAATCTCTTGAATCTGTAGTGCCGTGAGGTCATTGATAATTGATAAAAACATGTAAGATTTAGAAAATGACAAAATACGAAACGTTATCATAGTTAAGCTAAAGAAGCGATACGTAGCAGCAGAACACTTATCAGCATGATAATAATACCGAATGTTATTTCCATATGGTGGATACTCGTTTAAATGATCCAACGCCATTTAAAAAGCTTAGTAGAAGAGCTTGATTTAAACAGACGATTCTAATTACAGGATTATAAATAAAAAAACCTAACGGTAGACCATAACAGCAATGAATGCATTAAATGACCATCCATCTTTTAAATTAAAGACAAAAAGGAATGATGAATCATACCGCAGTAACAGAACATCTAATCAAAAAGGTGGTGAGGTGTGACGTTTTGTACAAAAATGGTACTTTAAAAATATAGTAATTTGCGAGCATTAATAATTTTGTAAAAACTGGCAAACCAACATATAATTAGATGTTCAAAATTTAAAGTGCAAGCAATTTAAAACAGCGAACAATACCATCTATAATGTGACTTTGTAGAGTTTGTATGAGCTGCGTAGTGATATGCTCGCAATTTTGAAACCATCTCAGTTGCGTCCTGAGCTGCATTAATCGCTAAGCATTTTGGTATCACTAAAAGGGCAGTGGCGAATTCAGCGACTGGAAGTTGCTCTCTACTACTCTTTAAAAATAGACAAAGTGTAACATATCTTATTCCGAACTTAATTGAAAGCTAAATTACTAAAAACATACAATGGTTGTAGCGAAAATCTCCATGTAAACGGAAAGAGCAGTTTCAACAGCTCCCCCTCCAGCAACTAATTGTTTAGATTCGTAGACACGCTTGACGACAC
The DNA here is from genome assembly GCA_012934845.2 of Pomphorhynchus laevis. Lineage (NCBI taxonomy): Eukaryota > Metazoa > Acanthocephala > Palaeacanthocephala > Echinorhynchida > Pomphorhynchidae > Pomphorhynchus > Pomphorhynchus laevis. The sequence goes on along the minus strand of WNNJ02000863.1, from coordinate 28,550 downwards.
AAAGTCCATCGTGAAGTGAGCGCTCGACCTCATCACATGCACAGTCATTAGGCCCACGAATAATTATACTAGCAGCACAACGGCCTTTCGTACTAAAACAAAAAAAAATTAGTAGAAGGAAAACACTTTTAAGACACACATTTTAAGTTTTATTTAAAGACTTATTACAAGATAAAATACATTTAGAGAAAAAAGAGCGAGTAAAAACCAGTATAACACAAACGTTAGTGATTTTAAATCATTAAATATATATGGTAAAAAAGCTACAAAACTATTAAATAGTAGAAAAATTAAAGGTGAAACTAGCAGAAGACACCTGGACAAACTTCAGGATGAAACGACGACCGAATATGTTAAGATATTGATAATTTCCAAAATAGTAATTACCCTTTAATGAGTAGAAGTTCATCGTCACAGATACGATCCTGGTAAACACATTCGGCATGACCAAGATAAGATGAGGGAAACGCTTCGGATCCATCTAGGTCGCACATTGTATACGCAAATTGTGCTAAAATGTAAAATAAAGCAAAAATAACTAGCAGCTACGCATAACGACATTACCTCCAGTAGCTTTGCAGATTCTTTTCAAATCACTCTTCTTGCAGCGTCTAACAGCGATTGCACCAGCATTAACAAAGCTTTTTAGACAAACGTCATCGATTCCGCCAGTTGTTAGTATTACATTAGCACCTGATTTCAATATCTTTTGTATTTTTTCCCGAGTTATGGCGACTTCACGTTCTTGAATTTCTCTCAATTTGTCTGGGTCGTTGATAACAACTTGAATACCAAGTTTCATTCGAGTTTTATTGAGATTAAAGTTTATACAGGCAATTTTAGCATTTTGTATAGACTTTGGCATTCCTATGAGTAAACAAGTGCAACATTTTTATTTAGTCTAAAGTATAAACGAGTTAATGAGTTAAATTTTATGCTAAAACCTCAACTTCTTTATTACTACTAAATTACAAGTACTTTTCGTACCTCTGTTTTTTACTGCTACAAAAAAACTTTATCAGATCAGCTAACTGAGTATACGTATTTTATAACAAAATAATAATTATAATAAAATTATATATAATTATATATAATATAATTATATAAAATTTTATAATTTAAATTTCTAAAAAGTTTGAATTTAAAATAAAAAATCAATTTTTATGGATTTGCATATAAATACCAAACGATGTATCAGAATAAAGATTAAAGGTCATTAGGGGAACTGCTATGTTATCAGGTAAGACGAAACCTGATATAGGGACGAAATTCTATGGCATAATTTCAATACGGGGTGATAGACCGAAAATTGCATCGCTATTTAAGACCTATCATGATTGTGATTAAAATCAAACGACTTAATACCGATCAGTATTAAATATCAATATGAAGATATAGAGACGAAAGTAAAGAAATTAATGCAGAAAATTATCAGAATGTTTTTGATAAGCAACAGCGTCGAACAAACCTGATGCATTCATCATTAAGAATACGAAGTGACATTAAATTAAAAAAGCAATTTATTATTTTGAAAATATCGTGATATTAGTTTCAGACAAGTAAAGAACGCAGTGTTGCTGCGGTAAACCACAACAACAAGCCTAAATTCAAAAGAAAATTTGAATATTCTAGCCTTAACATTGAATGATAGAAATATTTAAATATGAATTAAAAATATCAAAACATTATCAATTCTTACCTTGGCATGCAACAGTACAATTTAAAGCATATCCTTTAATGAACATGCTTTCCTTGAATGACTTCCCATGAGCCTTAAGAACGTTGATATTTTGAATGGGCAAGCGAACATTGCCTTTAGAGTCAGTGTATTTTATGGCATTACATGCTTCAATACACATATCGGCGAATAAAGGAGCTTCGGCAGCGATAAGTTTACTGCTCAATGACGTGATGACGGCGTTTTGCAGAGCTGATTTACCTAAATCTTCGAATGGTGTAGATAACTTCGTCTCCAAATATTTCAGAGCATGCCTAAGGAGAAAATTGAAAGGAATAAAATCAACTATGTTTATCAGATATATGGTTATATTTTAATTGTATTTTGAACAAACAAATTTTGGATCATGGCCAAAAAGCAACATACTTGCATGCAAGACGATATCCATTGATAATTGTGGTTGGATGAATCTTCTGTTTGATCAGTTGTTCAGCGGCATTTAGCAATTCAGCAGCGATAAGAACCTAAAGGCAATCACACATTATCAAAAAGAGGCATTAGAATGATTATATCAAACTGTGTAGTGGATTAAATTTCACCAATAAGAATTTTTAATTTAAAGACGTCATGATCTTTACAAATCTAATTAAATAGTAAAGTAATCATGAAACAAATTAAACCAAATGTATTTTACAAACTTATGCAATATAAAACGAATAAACCAGAAACAGCAATTTGCTCTCAGTTTAAATGTCAAAATTAAACTCCAGAAACTAATTTATAATGAACATTGATAATAGTTTTTTTATAAATTGACTCATTTATATTTTTAAATTCATTGATATTTATAACTGAATTGTATATTCAAACTTAATTAAAAACCAAAGTATCTATATGTTATTGAACACTAAATAACCATTTAAGATAATATTGTTTTCAGTATAAGATTGCTAATTCGAAAAGAAATTGATTAAAATCTGTGCTATCAACTCTTCGTGTAAAACATGTGTGTTCTACTCTTCGTGATACGCAAGTCCACTTACTCAATAGGAGCAAGTGAACTCGATCCTGTTATTACTTTCGTCAATTGGTAATAGCAGCATAGAAACGACAACAAGATTCTTACCACTGAGGTAGTACCGTCACCGACTTCTTGATCCTGAAGGTCAGCGAGGTCTACGAGAACTTTCGCTGCAGGATGCTCCACATCAAGTAGCTTCAAGATCGTAGCCCCATCATTGGTAACAATTGTATCACCAATATCGTCAACCAGCATTTTGTCAAGACCAAGGGGACCAAGAGATGATTTCACAATGTTAGCAAGTACAGTGACTGCCGATACTACAACACAAATAAACACGTTCAATAATTACTGATGATATCACTATTTATCATTGTTTTGCAAGCAGCTTCTCAAAATTACTGACCATTTTGCGATCTTACTGATTCACCAGATTCCCGATCTCCATGTAGGAACATAGCATTGGAAAACGAAGTAGACATATCTAAAAATAGAACAATAGTTAGCCCAAATGTGTACTAAGACACGAAAAGATTATCCTCAATATTAAACTTAAATTTTATCCTCAATATTAGATATTAATTGATTGTAATATTAAGTGCATAGAGCAATACAACGAGACTAAATTGTAATGTCTGCTATTACGTTTTATATATCAAAGATAAATATCAAGGATATTAATGTTATGAGAATAAAAGACATCATAATTATTATTAATAATTATAAAATATAATGATTTTATTGCAAAAACAGATATTCATCTTACATATAAATGGTTTACCCGCAAATGGGTTCCGTCACTTCAGTTAATGATATATTTACACGGGCACCTAGATATCGAACGAGGCAAAGTCAAACTCATTTACACTCGTATAATGAATACGGTTGATGCATAATCCGACCAGTTTTAATAATTATTAATAATGATCATAATAAAACAATGATTGTATCTTTTCCGTTATACTGACTTTGTCGTAGCAGAATAAGAATGTGCTAAAATAGCGGAATTGTTAGTACTCTTTCAACTGACAAAACTTTTTTGGGATAAACAAGCACAAATTTAAATATTTAAATTTTAAATAAAATTAAATATTTAATTTTTTAAAATTTTAAGCCAATTGAAGTCGGAATGACTTTTAAATATATTTGTATTATTTGCATGAATTTCCGGTGTAATTGCTATCATTGTAAAGTTTTTCAATAAATTAACGAAAAGTTATTCAACTTTCTTCATTTTTTCGAAAAAAATGATTTGAATTTGAAAAATTTCAAATATAAACATACAATTTTTATTGCAGTACTGCAATCTGCATATTTATAATGATCTATAATCCAAAGCTTTGGTAATTTGAGATTTTCCACATAAAGTTATTGAACATTTAATTTCAAAAACAGTAATTTTTAAAATTCTTAGAAGATTTGATCGATCAATCGATTACTATGGGGAGGATGGGGATTTATCGGGCATTGTCGTTTAAATGTCATATACGTCGAATTCATCTTCCCAACATTGTTTATCACATATATAATACAATCTTTAATCTCCCTTTGATATACCCCATTCCTCCCAAGTGATATGGTAAGTACGTGTAATCGATTTTTCTACCAAACTTTGTAGATGTTCAAAAGCTTTAATACCTCTTTGTTATAATCTCTATGAACATATTATTTTGTAAATTCGTAAATATTAGCAGATGTCTAGTAATATAAACCTAAACTGGTTACGCAGTAATATTACTACGGAAATGGATGCGGTAAAATTCTTGCAGACACGTGAACTTATTTCAAGAGGTATGTCAAACGTTATATTAATAACATATATTCTAAAGATATTTTAGAAAAAATATGTCGTCGCAAGCATTCGATGAAACTAAGTAATCGAGGAGACAATATATACTGGCGATGCCAAAAATCGCAGTGCAATGTTTCGCCATCAGTTCGTGAAGGGACTTGGTTTGAAGGAGCACGATTATCCCTATCCAAAGCAATCGTATTTATATATTGTTGGTCGAAACAATTGACGACAGTTCAATTCTGTGAAGAGGAATTGGATATCGATCATAATGCAGCTGTCAATTATAATAATTACATGCGTGAGGCCTGTGCGGCTGAGATTTTGTGCAATCCTACCAAAATAGGAAGTAAGGATATGGTCGTTGAAATCGACGAAACTGTATTTGCACGCCGCAAATACAATAGGGGACGCGTTTTACCGCAACAATGGGTGTTTGGCGGAGTCTGCAAAGAGTCCTCCGAGGTTTTTCTTTTTGCAGTGGATCAACGAAACGCCGAAACACTAAATGCTTGTATTAAGCAATGCATTCTGCCAGGCTCAATAATCCATTCAGATCTTTGGAAAGGTTATTGTGGCGTGCAAAGCTTGGAAGGATACAGCTTTCAGCACAGGACTGTCAATCATTCTGTTGAATTTGTGACTACAGACGGTATACACACGCAGCAGATAGAGTCGACATGGAACAAGCTAAATCTGGAAATAGACGACGATGGGGTACACTTCGATCCATGATCGACTCATATCTTGTGGAATTTATTTGGCGTAGAAGGCACCGAAACGACAGAAGTTTTGATGCTATTTTGCAATTCCTTAAAAATGTTAGATTAATCGATTGATCGATCAAATCTTCTAAGAATTTTAAAGATTACTGTTTTTGAAATTAAATATTCAATAACTTTATGTGGAAAATCTCAAATTACCAAAGCTTTGGATTATAGATCATGATAAATATGCAGATTGCAGTACTGCAATAAAATTGTATGTTTATATTTGAAATTTTTCAAATTCAAATCATTTTGTTTCGAAAAAATGAAGAAAGTTGAATAACTTTTCGTTCATTTATTGAAAAACTTTACAATGATAGCAATTACACCGGAAATTCATGCAAATAATACAAATATATTTAAAAGTCATTCCGACTTCAATTGGCTTAAAATTTTAAAAAATTAAATATTTAATTTTATTTAAAATTTAAATATTTAAATTTGTGCTTGTTTTTCCCAAAAAAAAAGTTTTGTCAGTTGAAAGAGTACTTACAATTCCGCTATTTTAGCACATTCTTATTCTGCTACGACAAAGTCAGTATAACGGAAAAGATCCCAATGATTTATTAAAAAAGTTTGTATCTCTAACATTTTTTAAAATATATTTTGCATGAGTAAATTAATTGAAAAATATAAATTTCAAGGTAAATATGCAAATTGAACTAAAAATTAAACTAACCATTTAAATTATTATTGCTATTATAATTGACAAAACATATCTGATGGGTTTATATGATATTCAATATTTCATTTTAACTAGTTTTATCACTTAAAATATCAAGCGAAAAAAGATACAAATATGTAAACAATACTTGAAAGCAAAGTGAACAAAAAGATATATATTGAGTCAATCAGTCAACAGTCGGTCTTGCAAAGATGCAATTAATTTATGCTCTACTTTAAGTAATTACAATCACAAACATATACACGCCTATAATCTAAAATCCAATCGTTTCAATTCGTATTTATTTAAAAAGGCAAACATCTAAAAGCCTAACGAATCCATACCAAACACATAATAGTCTAATATTTAAAAGCACGGCACCTACAAGTCCAACACCTACAAGTCTAACACATACAAGTCCAACACCTACAAGTCCAACACCTACAAGTCCAACACCTACAAGTCCAACACCTACAAGTCCAACACCTACAAGTCCAACACCTACAAGTCCAACGCCTACAAGTCCAACACCTACAAGTCCAACACTGACAAATCCAACATCTACAAGTCCAACACCTACAAGTCCAATACCTACAAGTTCAATACCTACAAGTCCAACACCTACAAGTGCAATACCTACAAGTCCAATACATACAAGTCCAATACCTACATGTCCAACAGCTACAAGTCCATCACCTACAAGTCCAACACCTACAAGTCCAACACCTACAAGTCCAACACTTACATTCCAACACCTACAAGTGCAATACCTACAAGTCCAACACCTAAAACTCCAACACCAACAAGTCCAACACCTCAAAGTCACACACCTACAAATCCAACGCCTACAAGTCCAATACATACAAGTCCAGCACCCACAAGTCCAGCACCTACAAGTTAAGCACCTACAAGTCCAACACCTACAAGTCCAACACCTACAGGTCTAACATCTAAAGGTCCAACATCTAACATTCAACACATAAAGTCCAACACCTTCAAGAGTTACAAGCATAAAACATACAAGTTTAGGAACTACAAGTCCAACACATATAAGCCTAAAATTCAAACCAAACACTTAATCAACAAATCGATTACAATTTAAACACCAACAAGCCTAAAGCCTACAAGCTTACAAATATAAACTCGAAACCTACGAGCTTGATATCTATAACCTCGAAAACCACAAGCTTAACATCTATAAACTAGAGACCAAAAGTTTAATATTTGCAAACACAAAACCTACAAGCCTAACATTTATAAGCCAACACACAAAAGCCCCTAACAAGCGTAACACCTCCGAGTCGAACACCTACAAGCCTTACACCTACAGAAGTATATAATCTAAAATTGTAACCTTATATCCACATGATATAATCTAAATAAAAAAAAGTCGGTTAATATAGAACGTATGGACAATATGGTAGTAGTGCTAAATGTACATACCCAATACAAAATTTTACACATTATGAAATTTCGCAGCTGAATGCACAATTTAGTCAGCATACTAGACGAAATTGTTCGAAATTCCCTATGCAAACGCACTGACAATCTCGTACTGCTGAATTGTAATATTCGAGGTAGTAATGCTAGATCGGTTCATTTCGAGGCAGGAATAACCTTATGTTGAACATATTTCGATGAATTATTGCGCAGAAACATTATCAGCGTTTTTGTCTCTGAACACCACAAATGAAGAGTTCGAAGTAGAGTGAAGTTAAAACATTCCATAAGCAACTCGACAGATAAGTAAATCAAGTCAGATATAAAACTTGAGTATTGTAGTACCCTGCAATATTGCAGATATTGCATGGAAATTGCAGCATTGACACTACAATTATAGCGCAGTATGTGGACGTCTAGGAATCCCCTTCTGTTGAATTAGTGATATGAACAAGTATTGTTGCACCGCTTCGATAATTTACTAACAGGAAAAATAGACGATAGAGAACTCAGTCTATATATATCTATCGACTGGTGGAAGTTCGCACCGAAGCTTGAATGCCTATTTATAGAAACAAAAGATGAAAATGTAGTGTTTAGTGTAGCAAAAGAGCCGTTCAGTCGCTAGAATGACTGGCTGAATTTATTTTGAATGTCACTGCTACTAACTAACTGGAAATAGCAGTCGGTTATCAACTTACTTACGCGAAAGGTGGAGTTAATATCAGCGGTTCTTAAAGGGGATCAGTATTTTTATATTGTTAAATTAAAATCAAGGAACGACTTCTAGTTTTTTAATTTATAATCAACAAAGTTATTCATTTTCAGAAAAAGATTTTTTCTGAAGACGAACCTGCTAATCGAAAATAGTAATGTCATTCGGCGTTTATAATTTGGCAATAACGTGAACTTTCTGATGCACAAAATACATTTACGGGTTGATACTAATCGTCGTAACACACTAGACGAAATTGTGCGAAAATATCTATGCAAATTCACTGACGTTCTATTCGAGGCAGTGATGCTAAGTCGATTTTATTCGAGGCAGTGATGGGTCTTCTACTGCAATTGTGGTGACCAGTCTGCAGTAAGCACACTACGCGGAGAGAGAAAGCTCTTCTGCATTTACTGTCTTGGAATATGAAAAACAAATATGATGTACAAATTGAATCGGGAAGAATGTGACTGATGGTTTCATGTGCACTTTCTGAATTAGTTTTCTGTAGAGATATGATTTTTTGAAATATGTTGCAGTATCAATAATACACCAATTTATTTTTATATTTCACTAGCTGCTGCATCATCACTTTGTTTCTGATCAGTTTTCCGCTGATCAGAAATAATTCATTTCATTACAGATCATTATGTTTGAACGTTTTGTTTCTGTTGATGCAAGCGCAACTGGCGAAATGAAACCAAATTAGTGTTTTATTGAACCTGCTCTAAAATTTTAAATTACAAAAATGATCAACATTAGTAATTTTTAATATTTGATTTCACTGCATACAACAGCTACACTAAGCGTACATGATTAAGTTTAGAAATATAAGTACTTTAGGATTTAAAGAATATTTGAATGTCCGATGAAACGAAACAAGGTTTCATACTTTTGTCAAGATACACTGTTTATACTATCCATAATAAAATTTTAATAGATGTAATTACATCAGAACATAAATTGTAATGTATTTAATCGGGTATCTAACCATCTTAGACACTTAATAACTGGTACATTAAGGCGTATATAAATGTATTATGTGATTTTCAGTATACGTTTATTAATTTATGCAAATCATTAAATAATTTTTTCTATTTTGCAGGGTTAACAAATCAGATCACTTAACTGAAACGACACGTTTTGTACTACAAAGGAATTAAATATGGAAATATCTTTATTTAAAAAAGAAATTTATAATTCAGTACTTTTTAATTGATGAATAGTATATCATTTATTTAAATAAATTCTATGGGTCATCAGAAGGAACCACTATGTTATCACATTTCAATCCTGTTTATCAACCAAACATAGCATCGGTGCCAAGTTCGTGCCAGTGATGTATTTCCTTTAATATACTAACTGATAAAATACCGTGTAAATTTCGTGCCACAAAGAGTATATTTACTGTAAAGACCACCGTCAGAGACGATAATACCGGATTACGCATTTAAATACAATCCAAATGATCTTATAAAACTGTCATTTTTTAACATTATAATAATTAATTATCAAATTTATCAAAACACCCAACATTGTATCTACTCAACATTTAAATACAGTGTAAACAAGAAAATAAGTATTAAAAAAAGATTTATTTTAACGTGGCAAATGCGTGCCAGCGCACGCTTACATGACCACAACAAAACAAGACTGTGAATCAGGTGTCGAGAAGGTGTGAACGGAGGAGGTGCTTGAATGTGATAAAGGAGGGGGCGCGGCGGACATCGAGAGGGAGTTGATTCCAAGCATGTGAGGCGGCGACGAGGAAGGATCGGAGACCGTAGTTGTTGGAGTAATTAGGAACGTGGAGTAAGAGGGTATGACGGGAACGCAGCGATAGCGAGGTGGGCGAGTATCGTCTAAGAAAGGAAGGTTGATGAACGATGGGGAGCCGAAAGCGATTTGATTTTAAACTCAGGACCCTTGGAATTTCATCGATCCATAAAAGCATGGTCATAGCTAAATGACGCTAATGGTAAACCCCTAATGTCTTTGTCCTATCCTCTCAATCACCTGTTTAACCTCCGTGGTTCCAAAAAGCTGCGAGGACACGTATTGATGTTCAAGCATCAATGAAAACTACATCGATACCACCAGGATATTAGAGACCATATTGTGAATCAATAGAATATACTACCATCTGCGACTGTTGATAGTCAAAGCAACAAAGCATTCAGTCGAGCTTTGAATTCGAATTTCGATGTTGCAGCAACTAACACCTGACTGTTACCTTTTTACTTTTTTCTAGTTGTTTTGATATTTGGTTTCCAGCCCAACTTTAAAGATAAATCTTTAAAGCAATTTTTGACAATATAGGTCATTCTTCTTGCTGCGTTACAAATCCTATCAGTGTTAGCACGTGTTTTCAGATTGTTTTGAACAATTATACCAAGATCCAGAATGGACTGCGTGGAAACAACAAACTCATCGCCAATAAAATATTCTTGACTCACATTGCTATGACCTAATCTCATATGTGCACAATTTTAATATTCAATACAATTCCAGTGTTTAAAGACCATCGATAAACAATGTTTAGGATATTTTGAAAGTCATTTCGATCCTTGTTGGTTTTAATCAATTTCCATACCTTTACATCATCGGCAAAAGCTAAAACACTACAATCCTCAATTAAATCTAGTAGCTGATTTATAAATATATTAAACAACAAGGGTCCTAAGACTGATCCCTGTGGTACTCCTGAGGTGATAGGACGATAAGACGATAGACATTGACCTACACGAACAGCAAAGGATCTATCTTTAAGAAAATCTTGAATCCAGCTTATAATGGAGCGATTGACTTTATAAGACTCAAGGGTGGAAATTAGCATTTTGTGGGGCACCCTATCAAAAGCCCGACTAAAGTCAAGAAATATTACGTCGATACAGTACCCGTTAGCAACATGTCCAACCCAATCTTCACGAGCATGTAATAAGTTTGTAAGACATGAACGCCGAGGGCGAAATCCATGCTGTGCATTATTGAGAATTCTCAGCGAACTCAAATGATCCTATATGCGTCTGTTTAGTATGCGCTCAATCACTTTGCATACAACACTAGTTAGACTTATTGCCCTATAGTTATTTGGATCATCTTTTTCACCATTTTTATAAATTGGTACTACAATCGATTTTTTCCAGGCAGCAGGTAACTTCGAAATGCGCAAGCTCAGCTCAAATATGGAGGCTAATGGCTCAGCCAGAACAGGAGCGAGTAACTTAAGAAGTTGGGGGTGAATATTATCTGGGCCTGCCGTTGATGATCTAGATAACCTAGCCAATTCAACAAAAACCTCATGTGCTGTTATCGTTAAAACTGGAGAACCAATTTCTACCTGTTATGATGCTGCATCTCCACATATGCTAGAGAAAGCATCTGGTGTTAGCTCAAAAGCGGATGCAAACACTTCTGCCATGCTGTCTGGCGATGTCACTCGAGTGTTACCGTCTCTTAAAGATGAAATAGCTGGTAGCAGAGCTCTGGATCCTTTCACATAAGCCCAAATTTTTTTGGTTCTGTATCAATTTGTAAAGCTAATTGATCTTCGAAACTTTGCCTTTTTGTAATCTTAAGGCGATTGACGAAATTACGGAACATTGTATACGGCTTTTTAAGATTATTCTGATGTCGGTTTAGTTCAAATAGACGATTCCTATGCTAGAGAGCATATCGCAATTCAGTGTCAAACCAAGGAGGGTATTTAATAATAATACAAATTTATTTAATGTGGCAAATGCGTACAAGCTGTACGCTTACAAGTCCACAAACAAAAATGAAAAAGTCAAGCAGATAAATTGTTAAAATGGGATCGGATTTGTCGTTTGAAGCACTGCAGGGAAGTTGATTGGCGTATATGAATGGGCAGATGATTCCACGATAGAGGAGCAGCCACCAGGAAGGAGCGGAGTCCAAAGGAGGTAGAGTAGTTTGGGACATGTAAAAGAAGGGAATTACAGGAACGCAAGGAACAGTAAACAGGACGAGAATTATCAAGAAAAGGAAGGTTGAGAAATGAAGGGGTATGAAAAGTTACAAGGCGGAATGCAACGATAAGAAGACGAATTTGAACATGACAATGAATTGTAGGCAAATCGAGAGAAGCAAGATGGTAGGATGTATGATCAAAACGACGAAGACGGAGGAGAATTCGGACAGCTGCGTTGACGATGCGTTGTAGGGGAAGAAGAGTGGATTTAGGTGAATTGGAAAATAGACTAAGACAATAATCGAGTCTAGAAAAAAGGAGAGATGATATGAGAGTCATACAAGAAGGGAAATCGATCAATCTACGAACTTGACGGAGGTTGCGGAGTATCAAGGTAGATGAGCGTACTTTATCTCTAACGAAAGGTTTAAGTGAAAGTCGGTTGTCAAAATGGAAGCCTAGGAAAACGAGATTATCAACGATAGGAAGAATTGTAGAATTTAGCTTTACTTTTTGGTACTCTACGGAGTGGTGCAAACTTATCTGCAAGAGCTACTAAACCTGATTCAATAACATGCCACCTTACCTCAATGTCTTCACTAGCACAGTTGAATGATGTTCTTAGTGCCGCCTCTCGTAATGAGTCTTCATCAATTTGTTGCCAAGATATTTTCGACACTATCAAATTTTCTAGTTTTGGGATCATACACCTAGAAAAATAATTGAATAAGATCATGCAATGATCGCTCAATCCAATAGGACTCTGATAGCTCATATTACCCACACTTGTAATTAATTTGGAAAATACCAAATCTAGACAAGATTCCTGGTTTTGCGCGAATCTGGTGGGTGACTGCACATGTTGCTCTAACATGATATCATTTGTAAGAAAATTCCACAAATCCACATCTGACTTGGAAGAACTACTATCCAAAACATAATTCCCGATGTGACCAGCTGAGGGTATATTAAAATCGCCAACTAGTAGATATTCTTCAAGCTCAGAACAGTGACTAATTAGTGTAGAGAATTCATGATTCAATACGGATGATTGCGGCGACCTGTAGCGCACGGCAATACCTAAGAGACCTCTGAAGTGTGAAACAATGACTGAGAGAAACTCACACGTGCTTAGTTTATTTTTAAAATTATGAGTGGAAGTAATATTTAAGGATGTCGTAATATATAGCGCAACACCTCCACCCTTCCGAGAATCTCTATCAGCTCTCACCAAATTATATCCCAAAATAGCAATTGAACCATCGGGGATATCACGATGCAGCCATGTTTCAGTGAGAGCCAGAATCGCTGGTTTATTTGAGATGACCCATGCCTTAAGTTTATCAAATTTTGGTAAAATACTCCTTAAATTAGTATAGGCGACACTAATACCAGAAGCAGAGGGTAATTGAGTAGTAATGTTGGATGTGATATCAATGCGCGCTAGATTTCCTAATTGTAAAAAGGAATCTCTCGAAGAACTTTCCAAACTCACCAACGCACGAATGGTCGCCGACGAACTCCTTGAAAATTTCTTATCATTAGATCAGTCTGTCTATTCGGTCAAACATGATATTAACAAACATGACAGAAAACGAACTATTGGGCATCATCATCTACGCAGACGATCTGGTTATATATTCATCTAATCATGAAGACATTCAAACCTCACTTAATCAATTAAGGATATATTGCGAACTTAAGAACTTAACGGTAAATATAGATCAAAGCAAGATTATACGTTTTATGAAAGGTGGAAGATTAGCTAAACATACCAAATTGCACTATGACAAAAAAATTATGGAGTTCGTAAAGCACTATACTTATCTAGGTGTTACTCTCTCTTCTCGATAGACGTTCGCTGAACATATGAGAAGGACGAGAAACAGAATAGCATCGAGATCATGGCCAATAGGAAATATACGACAATTATCTCTAAAAGGAGCGATAAGATTTTACGAAGTCATGATGGAGCCAATAATACAGTATGCTCTTCCTATGATATGGACAGATCTCACAGCGGATAATTTCAGAATGATCGATACAGCAAAATTGAATGTCTTAAAACTAGTGTTAGGAGTTTCCAAACACACACTTTCGAGATTAGTAGCACTAATGACTGAGAGATCCCAACAACGTTGTGAATAATCGATCTGCTTAACTTGGAACATACAGTTGAGTTCGACAAGTATGAAAAATCTTGGTTTGAAAAAATAAACGGAATATCCCTTGAATACATTCAATCTCCGGCAATGATACAAACTCATTAGAAACAGCCAAAAGCTAAAAACGTACACTTATTGCTAAGATTTTCGATGACAGGATATCACACAAAGTTTTGTATCAAGAATGGCGTACACGAGAGAACCACGACATGCATTTGCAATTTTTTTTTACAACCATGATCTGCACTGCTGCATATATTATGTAAGACATATAGGGCTATAACTATCTTCAAAATGGGCGTTAGTTCGTAAACACAAATCTGTCTCGTGTATTTTCGATTGCATATACAACATACAATCAATAGATTTGCCCCGTCAACCTAGCAGGAAATTATGTACTTCAGCAATTGATTATAGTCAAATAAATCTAGCTTTTCAATTCCTTAGATCAGGAGAACTGGGGAACAGCATTACTTCTGTAATTTCCACCCTTCTATCGGCTTGTAGATATGAATCCGATTATCCCAAAAAAACTCATACCTAGTAAAACCCGCTTGGTTTAAACAGTTCCAGCAACATTTAATTCAATCAAATAAAAGTTATCGGTTCGATTTAAGGGTAAGGAAAGATTTTGTAGATTTACGTAGGCTTTACGTTAAACTAGTATCGATGTATCGTAGAGAACGACGTTTAGAGATTGAACGACGGGAATTGTCTAAGGCGGAGTCGACACCGTGGATACTTAAGAAAGCTAACATTGGAACATCTTCCAGGATTCAAATAGAAAATTGGAAATCACTCTTCCAATCTATTTTGCGCCATTCAATATTAGAAGACATACCTGTACGTTTACCTTCAGTTTCATGCATAAATTCAATATACGGTTAAGATCCTCTGAATTCACCTTTCACGCCATTTGAAGTCGTAAGATCCCCATCAATCTTAAAAGATCATAAAGCTGCCGGGTTAGATCAATTATGCGTAGAACAGTTAAAGTCGACTATCGATATTTTGATAGACTACTGGACAGAACTTTTCAATCTACTTCTTGCAGGTCATCCGTTTCCGATTTCGTGGCGCGACGGTGTAATTAAGATCCTGCATAAGGGTAAAGGTGACTATGATTCACTGGATGCGTACAGGGGGATTGCGATATTGAATCACAGTTATAAGTTATTGACTCATATAATGTATATGCGCCTTATTAAGTTTCGCGAGCATCTCTTACCTACGGAGCAGTATGGATTCCGCCCGAAAAGGTCAACGTCCGATGCAATAAAGCATGTCCGTGACGAAGTCACCAATTGTTTCACTAATTGTAGACCGTTGTATGCTACTTTTGTTGACTTTGAGCGAGCATTTGACACAGTGAATCGTTCTTTATTACTTGATAAACTTTCCACCAGTGTCCGTTAGTGGTCGCTTTTTGTATCTTATTTATTCTGTGCTTCAGCCTAATCGCCTTAAAGTATCTGATGGTATCAACACCTCTGATTTGTTTTTTGCTAATCGCGGTGTTTTACAGGGAGATCCACTCAGCCCTATATTATTTTCTTTTTTTGTTATGGATTTGCCTATGCATCGAATGAAGTCTCTTGTACCCTCTATGCCGACGATCTACCTAAAACCATTTCAGCTGGAGAAGCGTATATATTTTGAAGAGCGCAAGAGAACGCAGGACAAATATATTCGATATTGTGAAGTGCAACCTTTCTATTTATTCGGTTGAACGCATTGGACGCATCAACAGCCAACAGGCAAACGTTAGGATCGGAGTTATCCGCTTTTTGTAATGAGTGAACAGCAAAGTCGATACCACTCTTCTGGGACACAGCTAGCTGATTGAGTCCAGCAACATCTTGCATGTCAAATTTTATTATATCTAAGATTGTCTTACATAATATTCTCCTCGCAATATCGCAAACACCAATTGGCCTCACACCTCCATTCTTCTTTTTGAGAGCAACAAGTCTGCATACAACAAAAGTATCTAGTGTTCCCGATGGAATTATATCGATGGACAGTCGTATGGCTAAATCTGCAAGCGACTTTGCAAGAACACGATAACTGGATCCGTAATTAGTAAGCATTCATCGCCATGCAATCGAGTCTAGTCCTGATGGACCCGCACTTCCTTTGGTACTTTTCGATGCACGAATAGTGTCACATTCGTTTATGTTTGCAAAACGTGATGGATGGTGCATTAGCATATTCGGAAATGGTTGACTTAGTATTACACTAGGAACACCATCATTAGCATTGGGATGGAGATCATTGAGTATCTTTAACTGAAATTCCGTTTACCATTTCATCTGGTGAAAGTACACCCAAATCGTTATTTTACTCCAGAATTTTCGTTACCGAACTTACTTTTCTTAGATGTAATTAATAAAAAAAATCAAGTAAAAAAGTATTATTTCAATAAATTTACATTTGAAGTTCCCTCAAATGGGATCACAATATGTTTAAAAAAAATAATTATCATTGCAATTTGCAATGATAATTAATAATTAATAATTTTTTAGTTGCAATTTGCAACTCAATGTCTATGACCGAATGTATCGGTGCATTGAGTTTGGAACGCGGTGCTCAGAAACATTGTGATATCGACCTTGCGAGCGCAATTGCAATCTTCGTACGGAGCCACGATATTACGCTGGAAAACTCAGCCTTGTGTTTTTCACTGATCTTTGTCGCTAACACGTAGAGTTGCGTTTGCTGCTCTGCCTGCACCACCCGTCTACGCAAACACTATTGGGCAGAAGGTACTGTGATCAACCTCACGTATCCTTTTCTCGTACTTGCTTCGCTTTCGTTGTTCATGATACTCGAAGCAAGCAGCCGACGATCGCGATATATAGGATGGACCTCCTTCGTTGAAAATGCATCCGTCAAAAAACGTACGCTCCATCCTACCACCGAATAATCCACTGCACACAATATCAGGACATGCGTCTAGCCTTTGAGTTGTCGCATCATTGTCGAAACTTATTGTATCAGGAACACAGATTTGGCTCAGTGGCGACCCCAGAACACACGTTTGTGAGTACTTTTAATACAAGGTCGCGGATCTCATTATGGCGTATCGTCAATAAACCGCCCCTTTTACATGACAATGCATGAACATTATTCAACTCCTCCCGCATATACATTTTTTGGCTATCTTAGGTCCAAGCGTACTTACAGACATTGCGTCACGAAACTCCGTTGTAGTCAGATGAAGTCCGTAATCATCAAGTGGACGGGATATTAGCCAATTTGATGCCCCTTTTAGTGAAGCATATTCCATGAGATGACTTATGTTCGGTTTGTCCATCTTAAGTGCCAAGCGAGCTAGTTTGTTCCAGTTGAATTTGACCGACTTTATTTGGCCCGCAGCGTCCGATTGCAATTGTTCGCGAATATAAAGCGATTCGGTGGTATCAAATGGGCTACACAATTGCTTTGAAGATTCATACTCATGCTGTGAGACAACAACAGGATGTCTGATTCCAAGTCCGCCCATATGGGGGAGTGAGAGCAAATATGGACATATCCTCTTCCGTCAAGCTTTGGTCGCAAACTTTACCAGCGAAATCATTGATCGATGCGGCCAGCGTGGTGAACCAATCGCTATCACATCTCGTTGTTCTCATTAGGTGTGTCAAATGACATTGTAATGCATTGGTGAATGCAAAATATGTGGATTGAGCGTCACTATCCGCTGCCATGCTGAGTTTATCTACTTGGTAAGACCATCCAAGTATCTTTTGTCTGACCTCCTGTTCAACGTAAGATAACGTACCTACAGGTGTGCCGAGCATCCTGATACCTTCACAAGTGATTGAGATCTTCTCATGATCAAATAGCATTTTTGACTTGCCAATATTGTTGGAATGTGTAAGCAGCTTGGATTTTTCTGGGTTAACTATATAGCCATATTGAGGTTCGATTTCCACAAGTATGTCCATACTTTCTTCAATTCTTCGACAGGTCCTACGAAATTTCCGTCGTCGGCATGCCATCTTTGTTTCGTTTGTGTGATGTTTCCCTGTATACGCCGTATTAATGGGATGGATAACGCGGCGAAAGCTGCCATGGACAACGGGTCGCCCTGGGTGAAGCCTTCATTAGCACCAATGATACCCTCTTCAGTTGCCATCAAGGTGGTGCCAGCATAAGTATTTCGCAGGACTTGGGCTAATACTGGGCAAACAAATGATATGTTGGCTAATGCAACTTGGCGACTCGCTCTGTTAAAAGCGTTTACGGCGTCGAACGTCAAAATTCCAAAGTTATCGTCTGATCGAAATGCGCTGGTTGCAGAATTAATTGCGTATTCTTAACCAGATCTTTGGGCGACGCATAGTTGTTGAGTGCCCGTCACTGTTTGCAAAGGTTGTTTTACAATTTTCATCAATGCTTTGCCGATTACCCGCATTAATATCTCTCCAACCCCTATAGGCTGGATTCCATGGTTCTTGTTTAACGGAACGAGACGACTTGCCACTAATGCCTTAATCACGGAGAAATCTATCTGCCCCGTTGCGATCTGTCGAGCTAACATTGCAATACTCTCAGCCAAAGCGGTAGAGTGAGACTTAAAAGAGCTGAACATACGCTGGAAATCATGCGCGGTAATTCCCGAAGGGCCTGCACCGCTTTTAGGCCTCAGAGAAGCCACGACTATCTATCTTGCGTCTATACCTGAGAACTCAACCGGATGGTGATACACACAGTCCTCAAGTGGTGCCTGCAGTAGCGCATCCCGTTCACAAATTACGGAGCCTGGATGCAGATCGTTTAATATATCCCCGACAGTGCGTCCATTTAACTCATCAATAAGTGAGTAGACTGGACTTTGATTAAGGCATTGCTGATCCAGACAATTTATTGCTGATTTCGTTTTGCCTGATTTAACAAGGCTGATGAAACGTTTTTGCCACTGTTTTTGTGCCGGTCTGCTCCGTGAATTAGCAATTATCTTGCTTTGCAATGCACGCGCTTCACAGATGAGGTCATCAAGTTCGCCATTTTTCCACATGTTTAATCTGCGCTCTAAAGTTTTTCGAATAACTGATACATTTCTTGCAGGAATTCTTTGCAAAATGCATTGACACATTATTGCCGCTTCCTTCAATGCAAATACCTCATCATCCAATTTCTTTGCAACAGTCTCGTATTTCACACAAACTAAGTCGATGAACTCGTTGCTTGCGGTGAAAAATGGAAGCGTGAATAAGTTTGGTCGATAAGTGATAATCTCTCTGAAATTCTGATCGAGTTTACAGATGTAAGGTTTAATAAGTGATAATCATTTAATAAGTGATAATCTCTCTGAAATTCTGATCGAGTTCACAGATGTAATTAATAATAATTAGATTAAATATTTTTTTTATAATTGAAAAATTTATTTTAGTAAAACATACAATCGAGGTTACCCGCAAGTGGGCCCAAAAAAAGATAGTTTAATTTTATATATACTTTTTAATAATAATTTTTAATAATAATTTTTAATAATAATAAAATTTACATATTGTGGGTTATCCTCAAACGGATCCCGTGAAATTGTTTTTTGTTCAGACTTTGAAATTACTCTAGCTAAGTTGTTTCTTCATTATATAAATTATTCGTAGTATATATATCTCCGCGTAAAGTATATGAGTATCGTCTGACAAATAATTTTTCCCTTATTGTCATCGAAACCGTCTTCGCGATTACAGTGGATATCATATTCCGAGATAATATATATCATATTCAAAGATAGTTTAATAATAATAATTTTTTACGTAATAAATTTTTTTAACTATAAACCTGATTTATTTCAAAAATTACATTCCAGGAATCCCGCAAATGGGCTTATTTAAAACAAACAAAATTAAAATAAGTATTCATTTGATGTAATCACCGTTTCCGTATTGGAATGTTGCCAGAATGGCGCAGGATCTTTGATCTTGATGCTCTTATGCAAGCCGATACCATTCTAGCCGAAGATATGCCGATTGATATGCGCAAAGCGCTTATCTCATCACTATAGTCTGTTCCTTTTTTATCTGCTATTTTTCTAGCTAAGTTCTTCAGCAAAGCAGACGCTGCCGGTCCAATAGCGCCGTTGGTCGAAACTACGAATGGAGAAAAGGATGCATTTTCAATATCAATAATTCGTTATTCGTATTTTGCTCGCTTTCTGCTTTCGTGATATTCAAATGCAGCGGATGGTGACTTAATGGTATAAGATGGTGCAAGATTATTGAAGATACAAACGTCGATGAACGTTTGCTCCATCCTAGTTCCGAAAAGTTTGTTGCACACAATATCTGATCGAGCTTCAGGTTTGCGAGTTGTTGTACTGGTCAAAAAGTTGTAGCATTCGGGGACTGCTGACATGCACGGTTCCAAGGCAACACAGCTACATGCAGTGGAAAATATCTAGATAGTGTATCTCGTATCTCGTTATGTCTAATTATTGTCAAGGCATCCCTACGACACGATAACGCATAACAGCAAGACATCTCTGATCCACAGATACATATACCCGATATGTCGTTTGGAGTCCATCCATACCGTGCTGCGACAACATCTTGAAATTCATGATGTGACAGGTAGAATGATTTAAACGATAGTGGACGGATTGTTAACCAGATGGATGCGCCCTTCAAACTAGCGTACTGTAAAATATTTTCCGCATCCTCGAATAATCTGAAGATATCAGCTCTTTTGGCTCTGGCAGTGGCTCAGTTTGTGCTGGTTATAAATCTTCGGGCCTTATGTTGGGCATCAATTAATTCAGAAAAACTCAAATCTTTTGAGTAGGTGGACGTTAAAATTCTTGACGACTCAAACTACGATACTGCTTCCACGATAGGACTTCTGATGCCAAGACCACCAACGGACGTTGGTAATGCAATAATTTGCTTCTGCATGTCAGATAGTTCGGTGTTGACAAGTATTTGTACAAATTGCCCATAAATCTCATCGTGTAATGGTTGCATGCTTTCAGGAGTGATTTTGGTCGTCCTTGAAAGGTGTATCCACTTTGATTGAGCTCCATATACGAATGCAGAATAAGCCGAGTGTGCATCAAACCTAGCAGCGTCAGTCAGCTTAGTGATTAGAGAGATAGACTTTGAAATCCGGCTGTGTACATCAGATTGTTTATGTTGACGAACCATTTGGAAAACCAAGGATAACCAGCCCATCTGTCACGACTTCTATGCTCGTTCCTGTAAACGCTGACTTTGCGAGATCTTCATTATTAGGATGTATCAACAGCTTCGACTTTCCTGGATTTACAATATAGCCGTAGTGGGGACCGTTGTCTGTAAGCCATTCCCACGCCTTGTGCAGTGTAGATACGCTACCAACAAATGAAGCATCATCCGCATACCATCTCTGGAAAAGGCCGGGAACTGAGGCTTGTAGACGATTAATAAGCACCAACGAAGATACGGCAAAAACCGCCATTGCCAAAGGGTCTCCTTGTGTTAGGCATTCTTGTGCCATGATAATATCGCATTCCCCGATAAGCTGCGTTTTATGTGAATATGTATTGTAAAGTGGAACAGATAAAGCTGGACATACCATCCCAACATTTGCCAGCAATAGTTTCCTATTGACACAATTGAAAGCATTCGCTGCATCGATGGCAAGTAGGCCAACAATTGCTTCTCGAGAATTCACTGTTTATGCTACGAATCGCATATTCAATACCTGCCTGCTGACCGGCACAAAGTTGCATAACGCCTGCTACTGCTTGCAATTTTGGAGAAGCAACTTCGAGAATAACCTTACCAATCAATCGTCGGACGACCTCGCCAACTCCTATTCGCCTAATCCTTGGTTTTTTATTTAGTGCGATTATCCTGATGGCCGTGAATGCCTCCATATGGGTGGGGTTTATTGCTTCTGTGGCAATTTTATAAGCCATGTCAGCTAAAACATCAGCAAGACGTTGAGAGTGAGTCTTGAAACTGTTCAATAACATTTTCATTATAGCAGCAGTCATTCCGGATGGACCCGCACCGCCTTGTAATTTTTTTAGCAGCTTTCATTATCCTGGTTCTATCAATAACTGTGTATTCAACTGGGTGGTGAGAAATACTTCTACTGAGACTATTTTTTTAGAGAGCGCCCGCTTCCACGTCTCTGGCAGCGGGATGAAGATCTAACAGAATAGTCTTAACCGTCTGTCCATTCAGTTCGTCGTTCATCTTGAACAAGGCTGGTTCGTCAGACTCTTTTATGGTAAGACTATTAAGCGCACCTCTTGTGTTTCCAGATTGCATGAGCCGAGAAAATGACTTTAAGCAGTCATTGTGCTTCGTACGTGGTTTTCTAGTATGATCATTCACGGCATATTGAAGAACAATACCTTTATCTAGCAAGACTATAAAATCACCTTTCTGCCATGCATCCAAGCGTCTTTCAAGAGCCTTTCGCAACGCGGCTGTTTTTCTCATCGGTAATCTTTGGAGTAATAGCTGACACATTACATCTGCCTCTTTCAATGCAGTTGGTTGTTCAGGATGCTTGTTAGTGAATTTGCTGTATGCCGAAGTCAAAAGGTCCACGAACCTATTACTGGTATCACAAATTGGAGGATGAAAGATGTTTGGTCTCCATGTTTTAATTTCATCATAAATTGTTGATATGGTTGGTAGATGAAGAAGACATGTTATTTGCGGTATGTTAGGAGCTGCGTAATCTGAACGCTTGACAACAGTTGATTAATGTCGTCGCCAATAAACTCATTGGTGCGTGCATTTTGTCTCTCCATATTGATAGAAGGGCTGTTATTTGAGCAATTAGGCGCTGCACAGTTCGTACAATGCTTGTTAGCCTTGCGACACCGACAACCCTTGCAAACAGCGTTCGGTCCATTACAACTGCAACATCTAGGAAGTGCTGATGGCACGCCCTTTGGCATATTTCCAAGTTGCAGTTTAATAATTTTTTTAATAATAATTTTTTAATAATAATAATTTTTTATTAGATTAAATAATGTAGAGATGAATTATTGGCCTCTTAGTCTCTCGACATTTGGCTAAAATAAATAAAAACACCGAATATACATTAAAACAAAGAAAAGTACAAAATGTCTTCGCGATGGCTACCGACTCTGTAGTTTGTCAATCTTCGTCAATCTCATCTTTGAAAGATGGGGGCAGTCAAACACGTGAAGCAAATAATTACATGATTGGAGGCAATATATACAGATGCATGTTGATGTGCGGTTATGAAGAGGATACGAATGGAGCAAAATTTATCATGGTACCTATGAAGAGAAACTCTCCAAGTAGGGGGCGTTTTTGCGTTCGTGGATTTCGCCAATTGATTTGAATGAATGCAGTGGTCCGGTATATGTCTGGGTCAAACAAAAATAATTTTGCTTCAAGGTTTTCGAGATGATGGAAGAATTCAGCTATTCTAGGAAGATAAAGGCGATTACAAAGAAACACAGAACAAGGTTGGAGCTTTAATATCGCCGCTACAGCAGTAGAAGAAGATTTAGGAGAGACACCTATAACGCGTTTAACAAATCTCCATTGGCACCTGTCGATTTGGGCGAAGTTAGACGGAGACAAATCTTCCCAGATTGCAGGTAATCCATATTGAATTATAGGAAGAAGCATGATACGGAAGTAGCGAATAGCACCTTCGAATGAGAGTGAACCAATGTTGGAAGCATGAGAGGTTGTAATTGCAACTTTAGATGCTTTGCGGTCAAGATGAAGTTGGAATGACCATCTGGATGAAAGCAGAATACCTAAGTAGGTGTAGTTCTTACAGAATTCTAGAAGGTGATTATTAAGTAATAGCTTGTCTGACCGACGGATTGGGCCTATCTTACGGAATTTTATAATTTTCGATTTCTTAGTATTCACCTCTAATTGATTTATTCTTCAGAATGCATCTAATGCGTTGAGAGAAAGCTGCGATTCCATTAGATCACGAGATATGTTGACAAGATCATCAGCATGGAAAACTGATATGATATCTATGGAGTTTACACGAAGACATGAAGGTAGATCCGCTAAAAAGGATAATGACAGTGGGCTCAATGAGTCACCTTAAACGATTCCGCGGTTTGCGATTAAAGGTTCGGAGAATTGAAGGCCATCAAAGACGCAGAGTGTGTTTGGACGTAAAATTGAGCAGAGATTAAATTGAGCAGATTAAATAATAATAACAATAAAATTAATATTTACAATTCGTTATATAATGACTTAAATGCCTTCTTTGGTAAGCTGATTAATAGTAAAAGCTTAAATACATCAAAGATAAACATTTGGAAAACTTAAATATTAGATAAAATTAGAGATAAAATGGAAATAACAAACAATTATAAAAGGAAAGATCAAATTAATAAAGATATGTATACAAAACTTACTAAATTAAAGCATAACTATATAATAACAACTATTGATAAAGCTAGTAATAACTTTGTCTTCATATGCAAAAAACTTTATGATATACAGATGAAAGAAGTTAATTATAATGATTTAAATATAAACACAACATATGAATGTAGTGATTTAAGTTTAGAAACAATTATTACAACTGACCGTTCAATATTGAATAGAAAGGGTATAAAGGTTAAATCAAATAATAAAACTATTCCTATATTATATTGGAATCCAAAATTACATTAACTGTGCAATCCAAAACATCTCTCTCGATTTACGTACTCGAGCATTCACCAAACCACTTTCGATGATGATGTAGTTATACGTTTCTAAGGCGTGATGCGTGAGTGCGTGTGCTACTGCTCCATCTGTTGGACTTCGTTTTTTAATGTCTGCACGTCTGTTATTTATTCTTATATTCAGACCATTAGATGTTTCACCGACATATTGTTTGTCACATCTTACGCATGTCGCCAAATAAACACAATTGTTCGTAATACAGTTTGTGTCTGCTCGTAGATTGTAACTAAGGCCAGTGATGCTACTGAAAAATCTCTTTGATATCGGTATTAGTCCACATGTTTTACAACGAGATTTATCGCATGGCTTACAGTAGTGAATTTGGGTTTTCGGCACACTGATTTCACTTAATACTTCATCTTTGATCCTTGCGGAAACTAAATGCTTTCTTAACGTATTTTCGACTCTAAAATATACAATGGGCGGCTTTCCGTTAATATCAATTTCTTTGTATGCTTTTAGCATGTCCCGATTTAAATCACCTAATGCTGGATGATATGGGAGTAAGCATAAAGTTTTGTTTTCTTTTGGTCCGATTTTATCTAATAGTTCCTTTCTTGTTATACTTCGTATTTTCTGTAGCTCCTGATCAATTTGACGTTTATGATAGCCTCTCTTCATAAGATATTTAATTACTTGTTCTATAGCTTCCCACTTCCCATTTGATGTACTCGAAATTTTGATCATCCTCTTAAATTCATTTTGTATCATGGATCGTTTCGTGGTACTGCAGTGAAAGCTAGCTTTGTGAAGATATTTTGCAGTTGATTCTAGTTTTCTGTAAGGTCGTGTAATGTAGTTAGTTCTGCCTCCAATCACCTCTTTATCAATTGTAACGTCAAGGAAATGGGGTGGCCAACTTCTGTCGCATGTGAATGTCATCGGTCCTTCATTCAGGTGCGCTACAAAGTTATTCAATGCATCTTCTCCTGCTGTCCATATAATCAATATATCGTCTAGATATCTTAACCAGGTGTGTGGTTTATGTTTGGCTGTAGACATTTTATTCGTTTCGAACATATCCATGAACAATACAGTATATGAAGGAGCTAGTGGTGTTCTTCGTAATAATTGTTCTTCGTAATAACGTAATGCAATTTATGGACCAAATGTATTTACAAATATCAGGAACCGCAATGGGCACACCACTAGCTCCTTCATATGCTGTATTGTTCATGGATATGTTCGAAACGAATAAAATGTATACAGCCAAACATAAACCACACACCTGGTTTAGATATCTAGACGATATATTCATTATATGGACAGCAGGAGAAGATGCATTGAATGACTTTGTAGCGCACCTGAATGAAGGACCGATGACATTCACATGCGACAGAAGTTGGCCACCCCATTTCCTTGACGTTACAATTGATAAAGAGGTGATTGGAGGCAGAACTAACTACATTACACGACCTTACAGAAAACTAGAATCAACTGCAAAATATCTTCACAAAGCTAGCTTTCACTGCAGTACCACGAAACGATCCATGATACAAAATGAATTTAAGAGGATGATCAAAATTTCGAGTACATCAAATGGGAAGTGGGAAGCTATAGAACAAGTAATTAAATATCTTATGAAGAGAGGCTATCATAAACGTCAAATTGATCAGGAGCTACAGAAAATACGAAGTATAACAAGAAAGGAACTATTAGATAAAATCGGACCAAAAGAAAACAAAACTTTATGCTTACTCCCATATCATCCAGCATTAGGTGATTTAAATCGGGACATGCTAAAAGCATACAAAGAAATTGATATTAACGGAAAGCCGCCCATTGTATATTTTAGAGTCGAAAATACGTTAAGAAAGCATTTAGTTTCCGCAAGGATCAAAGATGAAGTATTAAGTGAAATCAGTGTGCCGAAAACCCAAATTCACTACTGTAAGCCATGCGATAAATCTCGTTGTAAAACATGTGGACTAATACCGATATCAAAGAGATTTTTCAGTAGCATCACTGGCCTTAGTTACAATCTACGAGCAGACACAAACTGTATTACGAACAATTGTGTTTATTTGGCGACATGCGTAAGATGTGACAAACAATATGTCGGTGAAACATCTAATGGTCTGAATATAAGAATAAATAACAGACGTGCAGACATTAAAAAACGAAGTCCAACAGATGGAGCAGTAGCACACGCACTCACGCATCACGCCTTAGAAACGTATAACTACATCATCATCGAAAGTGGTTTGGTGAATGCTCGAGTACGTAAATCGAGAGAGATGTTTTGGATTGCACAGTTAATGGCAGAATGTCCACAAGGCCTAACACAAGCTCCACCACTTATGTGGCAAGATATAACATAGGAAACGTGTTTGTGACACGCTATATTATATTAGTTCAACACCTAACTAATTATGACATAATTAATTATTGCTAACAATTCTGCTGTTTCTTTGTATTATAGATTGTTCTGAAGAAGTCCTAGTAAGGGACGAAACGTTAAAATAAATTATATTGTTTTTGGTCTTTACCGGTTCACAAAATTTTACTCTGAATATATATATATATATATATATATATATATATATATATATATATATATATATATATATATATATATATAGTTTAGATTATTTATTCAAATCAGCTCCGGGATCCTTTGACGGATACTTGTATATATTAATACTCGGATTTTAAGTCAAACCGGAAACACAAAGATATCGTTTTATTCAAGCTTTCGACCAACTAGTGGCCTTCTTCAGGAAAATAATATCTACAATTGTAAAAATATAAATATAACAGCATAAATATATGATAGCATCTTAAATGTTGTTCTTCACCAATTTCAGTGCACCTATCACTTCACTGTTTAGCGATCTATCAGTCATTAATTGTGCTATCCAATAGAGTTCCTTACGCTTTCTTTTAGCAGTGTTGGGAATATTTCCCTCAATTACTGCAAGTGAAATTTCATGTGTTGGATTTTTAATGAGGTGTGATGCCAGTCCATCTGCATTTATACGACAGGCTTTAATATCCGCTCTACGGTTGTTCATCCGAACTGACATCTTATTTCCGCTTTCCCCTACATATTGTGCATGACAGACTGTGCAAGTGCCTAAATAAACCGAATTTTGTGTCTTACAGTTATTGTTACCCCTGATTCTATAAGTTAATTTTGTAGTGAAGCTTGTGAATGTTTTTGAGTTATTCATTATCTGACACGTTTTACACCGTTTATCTCCACACGGTACATTACTACCAATGTCAGTGGAATGATTAGTTGTGACAGAAAAATAACTTCTTAGGTTATATCCAGATTTGAAGAAAATTAACGGTTTACGTTCAGGGGGACACTTGTCATTAGTAATTTCTCTAAATTCCTTTGGTAAAATTTTCAGTGCCTGATGATATGTACATACCACCTTGTTGTTTGTAGTTGTGAGTGGCTTTCTTCTGTTATCATATAGCAGTGTTTTTCTCGGGATAATTCGAGCATATTGAAATTGTCTTGCAATTTGTTTATTTGAGTATCCTCTCTCCATTAATTCTATTTTTAGCAATCTTAATTGTTTTTCAAAGATATCCGGCGAGGAGCATATTTTCTTTGCTCGTATAGCCTCATTCCTAATTATTAGACGCTTTGTTTTAACGGTGTGTAAACTGCTCGCGTGCACTATACTTCTCGTTCCAGTGAATTTTCTATATAAAGATGTTCGGAAGCTATTCTTATC
>WNNJ02000862.1:0-129761 GCA_012934845.2 Pomphorhynchus laevis | reverse complement strand
ATTATATTAAATAATTTATATAATATATAAATTATATTATATATAATTGTTATTATCATCAAAATATTTTGGTTCCGTCTTTGAAAAATAAAGAAATAATTATAATTTTCTAAGCATTTAGAAATTTTGTTTATTCTCGGTAATTTGTGACTTTGATAATTCGGTAAGTAGTTATATATCAAGTAACGTATAAATGTACATACGTTATATATGATGAATAAATAATGCATTTATAACATGACATAAATAGTAAAATAGAAGGTATAAATTATTTGATAAAATATAAAATATTATATTTGAAGAATATAAACAGAAATAGCTAAAATAATTAAACAGAAATTAAAAAATGTTTTATTTTAGCTAATTCTTATTGGTCATCAACTATGATATTTTAATTTGATAAGAATAGCTTCGTTAGCCGAATCATTGATATCGGTATTGTTCTTTAAGAACTTTACGCTTGTGAAGTTATAGTTACGTGAACTCCACGTTTGTTATTCCCCACGTTTATGACGACATTGTTTATAATTGAAATGATTAGCTACATTTGCGGTTATATAATAAAATTTTATAGCTGGCAAATTAAATATTAATTTACTAAATTTTTCTAAAGAATTTGCATTTAAAATGTGTTAGTTTATCTTCGTTAATTTAATCTATAAATGAACAAAATTACCAATTTCTCATATATAATTCACTAATTATATATGAGAAGCTGGGTGCTGATTTTAGTTTAACTCCAACTACGTAGAATAATTAATTATTTTAATTAGTAACCTACAATTTGTTAGTATTACGAATAAAAGTAATAAAATATTGCAGCTTATATATACATCCTATAATTGATGTTCCCGTAGCGTTTTCTAATTTTTATCAATTTTAATGGTAAAATAAAATTATTAATTACTAATTATTCAAATATTACTTATTTTAGCAATTCACAAACATCATTAAGCAAAAATTAAAATACTTTATTTGTTTGCTTGATTATTTAATTTTAAAAAACTCAATTTTTTATTGGAAAACACAATGGAAATTCCTCTCTTAATACCATTGGTGATGTAATCTTCGCAGATGCGTCAATTCGATTTTCGTGATCATTTATTAAAAGATGGCTCATCATGAAACTCATATCGCAGAATGTCTAACGTAGAATATACGAAAAATTAGCAATATCGGTTAAAATAAACAACCTCGGGATCATGATCTTTGTCTATCATTGAGAGACAGGTTGAAATAAGTGATTTAATAGTTTTTGGGTACTTGGTTCGACCTTCTTTGGAATGAATGAGCTCTCCTGCTACTCTTTTCATAAGTGCAACAATAGATTTAGTTATTGGATTTTTATGATTAAAGTACTCCGCAGTTAGGTCAAATATTCTAACTTTATCGCTATCTGGACCTAAAATAAAATTAAATGCCAAATAAAAGTTGGACAATAAATGATTTGCTACAACCGTCATTTATCGTCTGTGAACTAGTAAGATTATACAACTATCAAAATTTAATTCACAACAAAAATGTTCTTAGCAATGTTGACATGGTGTTTCTAGTTTAAAAACATGTAAAAAGGTTGCAGTTCTATTTACTTGAAATTGTTTAAAACAGCTTACATTTTGTCAAGTACTTCTCGTGCAATTTATAATTAAGGAAACATACTATAATTTACACTTTTCTTGAGATTGAGTCATATATTTAAGGCCGATCAGTCTATAAAATACAATACCAGCCTGGTCAGCCGAAAATTCGAAGTATGGAATGTAGCAGTTGACCATCTTGATCAGCAAAGAAGGTGATCAAGTTACTTAAGAATCCTTACCTTGGATGGTCTATATAGACTATCCAAGTATTCCAGCATGTTAAAACGTTAGTGCTCAGTAACTGCACACTGATGATTCATTAGATAGTGTTAAAACTGCTTGATGACGATATTCATAAAGTTTGCATACACATGTTTAGAATTGAAGCATCGCGCAGTATAACATCCTTACATTTCACAGATTAAATGACCTGTTCTGGAAATCTATTTTAAAGTGTTAGACCGGTAAGGAGTCTACAACTTAGCAGCAAAGTTTTGTGCAGTTTTTCAACGACTAGCTGGATTCTATATAGATTCTTAAAGTATTACAACATGTTGAAGCGTTAGCGCTCAATTCATGTGCCTTGATGATCCACTGAGTACGAACATCAGCGAAGGATGTTAATGTTTAGATAGTGTAGCAACTGGTTCTTGACGATATTCATACACGAGTTTGCAGGCACATGTTTAGGATTAAAGCATACATCAGTAAAACATCCTTATATTTCACAGATTAATGACCTGCTCTGGAAATCTATTTCGAAATATAATTTTCGAAGAACTTGCTGAGCATTTTTAAAGGTTGTAGCTTTAAGGAAGTGTTAAAAACCTAAGCAGTTGAGAACCATCTAAGCGAAAATGACCCGATACGATAACACTAAGCGATGGATCAGTCACGTGGCGATTGACGCCATATTTTAATAACGACTGTTAGGGTTGAAAATATTTGTGTGTATCCATTTTAAACTACAAACCGTGAAATTGAACTTCTCTCGAATACAATTTCAAAGCAAAACGCTTTATATAACATGGGTGAGGTATTCGCTACGAATCTTAAAATTAATGTTATTGCACAAGATACAGTTGATTTGTTGTGTATTTTTAACGTGAAGGCAAGATATAGATGCAGCAAAAACATAAAACGCTAAGTATCCAATATAGACATCAAAATTTTACAAATTTTAAAACTGCGTTCAATATAGCTCCCAGCTAGATTGGTGCCAACAATTAGTTGCTTATTCTTTACTCTTTAGATTAAGTGTATCAAAACGCACCACTTGGTTTAGAAAAATTTAAATTTACTCCTAAATTATATCTTGTGCGTTTAAGTGTACATTAAAGCCACTTTCTGTCTATATGAATAAAATACTTAAAGTACTTAAAGCACACTTTAAAAAATATTGCAAGGTAATCGAAATTAATACTGATATAAAACACTATTTCAGTATTAATTCTACAAAAGAATTTTTAGAACAGACAAAAGGAATAAATTTTCAAAATATAAATACATACGATTTTAGTACGCTTTATACAAATCTAGATTTAGTAGATATTAAAGAAGCGTTAGTAAAATTAATTAATCTTATATTCGGAAAAAGATATACATATATATGTTATAACAATTATAACGCCTATCTAACAAAAATTAAACCATCAAGTAAATATAAATATATGGATAAAATTGAATTAATATAACCCTTAAATATTTTGATAAATCAAAATTATTTAAAAGTAGGGACATCTATATTTAGACAAGTAAAAGTTGTTCCAATGGGTGGTAATAGTAGCCCAATTATAGCTGACTTGTTTTTAAGCTTTATAGAATATGAATTTGGTCATAACTGTGTAAAAACTAAATCTAAACAATATAAATATATGAAATATATGTTTCGATACATTGATGATATATGTGTATTTAATTCTAATAATTTTTATTCAATTAGTGAGCACATTTATCCAGAAAGCCTTATTCTTAACAAAACCAATATTAATGATAAAGAAGGTGTATATCTAGATATGAACATTAAATTAACATTAATTAAAACTACTATTAATTTATATCGTAAAGATGACATATTTAAATTTACAAGAAACATATTTTTGCATGAGCATTCATGCATACCATATAATATAAAATATAATACATAAAATAATGAAATTTTAAGAATTGCAACAATATGTAATGATATTAACTTTCTTCAAAATCATTTAAATAATTTAATAGATACATATTTTAAACTTAGGTTACTATAAAAATAACATCAAGCAGAAAATAGTAAAATATATAAATCAACACAATAATATAAAGAATAAATTTAAACTCTTAAGTGGCAAATTTTTATGGATGGATAATAAATAATATACTTTGTATTAGAATAAGATACTAGATAGTTATTTCAGAGGAAATACATCATTAGCATATATTTGGCCATGCTGCTATGTTGGGTGGAGGAGTTAGGGTCCGAAACCTGATAGCATCGCAGTTCCTCTTGATGGCCTTTAATTCTTATTCTGATACAACGTCTGTTATTTATTAGTCAATTCATAAAAATGACGTTTATTTTAAATTTCATTTTTTTTTTATTTTAACTTGATTTAAATTATAGAAAATCTAAAAACAATTATTAATTTTATTATTTAATTATTAAATTTTGATTTAGCATTATTATGTTTTGTTTATTTTATAATTATATTAAATACGTAGACTCAGTTAGCTGATTTAATTTATTACAAATGGCTTGCCAGTTACAATAACATTTTAATTTAACATAATGAATACAAATAATTGTACAATTTAGAAATAAATAACGTAATTCAAACTTATTTCAGACCTTTGCCGTATTTATAAGATAGTTATGGATGCTATAATATAAACTGTTATCATACTTTATAGCGACCAAATAATAATTGGTCGCTATAATGAACACTCAATAATACCTAAGATTAATAGAGCATTAGTAAGAATAAGGTCGCTATAATATGGTTAGTGACCAAAAGGTTCTTGCAAAAGTGGCAAAACGAAAAATAAAATTATTGAAAAGATGATTATCGCTTAAATCGC
Source organism: Pomphorhynchus laevis (assembly GCA_012934845.2). Classification (NCBI taxonomy): domain Eukaryota; kingdom Metazoa; phylum Acanthocephala; class Palaeacanthocephala; order Echinorhynchida; family Pomphorhynchidae; genus Pomphorhynchus; species Pomphorhynchus laevis. The sequence continues at coordinate 125,121 of WNNJ02000862.1, read as the reverse complement.
TTAATAAAAGCAATAAAATTAAAGTTTATTATCTATAATATGAAATCATTTTTATGTTGGACAATTCATTTAATCAGTTGCATCCTTCGAAAAATTAAATGAATTGAGTACATCATAAGGCCTTTAAGTAAATGCTAAGTTCTTATGCATCTCCAGCTTTCGATAAAGATGTTTAAAAATGATGTTGATACTTAAAAATGTGTAATTGTTAAAAAAAACTAGTTTACTTCTTAAAACAGCGTTATATATAAACAATTTCAATATGCTAGATTTTGATTGCTTTAATTTAAAGAAGTTTTAAAATAAGTAATTTATTTCATCAATTATTTTAATTAAATTTAAAATAAGTAAATAAATTCTAAACTACACTTTAGTAACTAAATGATTTTTAGATTTTTCTCAGATGTGCATCATCTTATGATTCTTATTGAACGACGTAGCAGTACTGGTCTAATAATTTCGTGGAAAAAATCAACATATTGTGATAAATTATTATTAGATTGGTTATGCAAATTATACTGTAATAAAAGGTAAAATAATCGAAAACTGACGGATCTCCATATTTGGGCTTATTTCATGAAGTGATAACGTCATTAATTCACATACATTTGTAGAGCCAATAGGTATGTCCTTGCTTTGTAGCATTTTCCTGAAGAAACTTTAGCAATCTCGATGCTACCGTTTTTATCTGACCCGGGAAAAATTCAGAACCTTTCATATTAGGAATTTCATCAGTTCTGATAAGGTCGTAGCGCTGAATTATCAAAGGTATAACACTATTTTAATACTCATATCTATACCTGCACAGCTCCATCTAAATGAAAACATATCGCCAGTTCAGGTACACTGCATATCAGATTATCAAGCCAACAATCCAATGCCGTCAGAACGGTAATGGGCTCTCGAACATCCCTAATTAGATGATATATTTTTGAAAATACAGCTTGACATTTAAAAATTAATATAGAAAATGGTAAAATGTTATAACAAACTCTTATCAAACATTGTTTGATAAAACGTCTCAAACCGAATATGAAAATACGAAATAAAAATACAAATATTTTTAGTTTAAAATAAATAAACATGATGATAAGTGACGTTTTTATCATTTAAATATTATAATTCTATATTACTTTATATTTTAATTATTTGATACATATTTATTAAATATTTATTAAATATTTATTAAATATTTAATAACCATTTATTTATTAACTTCATTTTTCCAAGTCATTTTTTTAAGTGATAAGAATAAATAAAAATTTAAAAACGGAAAGTTATTAAATAAAAAATAAATTATTCAAAAAATGATGTTTAATAATAGATTTCTGCTAAACATTTGTGAACAGTAAATACGTCAGCAAATTACAAATATGTAATAATAAGTTTTATTAAATATTTATATCAGTTTATAATAAATACGTTAAAAATCAAACAATTAAATATTCATCTATTTTTATTGTTCTATTGATCATTTGAAAATATTTATTAAAGTTCATAACTTTAGTTGGCTAATTCAAGAAAATAAAAGCTTCGCTTTCTTCATTAAACTTTCTAGGTCAATAACTGTGAGCAAAGTAGATTTTATTAAACTTGAAATTAACCCATATCAATTTTTATATATTTATATATTTGTACCACAATCAGAAGAATTTCAGCTCACAGATGCAATCAAGTTAAATTTAAAAAAATTATCTATTCAAAAATATTGTTTAATTTTAGATAAATCATTATAATTTAAATAATTATAATTTGTAGATAGATCATCATTTTTTGAAATTTAACAAACTCGAGATATCTAACTGAATAGCCTTGAAAAAAATCTAAGTGGTTGAGCAAATAAGGTGGTTAAGAATAATCAATTTATGACCAAATAAGGTCGTGAAGGAACTATATAATACATTTAAGATATATACTACTTTTATCATCAAATACATGTGTAAAAAACCACGGAATGTAAGATGGATAACTTGACAAAAATCAACAAAATACAAATAAATTTCAAAAACGTATATGAAAGATATAATTATGTAATGAAGATTAAATAATTATTAAAAAATAAATAAATAATTATATAATATGCATATAAACATATTTTAATGTAATTTTTATTGTTTGCTAATAATGTTAAGTCTTTACATTGTGATGATAGTCTCAAGACTATCGTCAAAGACTTGGTGAGCTTTTGACAAAGTTTTATACTTAGTCTCACCCATATGACCTTGTTATCTGATATTAGTTGAAACTCATAACGCCAGTTGGTAATTTCAGCTGCATTACTGTAATTAGCAATATTAATTTATAATAACCTGTTAATAAACACCCACAAATATATTTTTGAACAATTATATTAGTTGCTATTATGATTTTGTCTAGAAAAATTATAATTCCTTTATATCAATAAAATATACATACGAAGGAAATATGCTAACTGTTGGGTGCTCTGGATTTGAAAATACAGGCAATGATGATCCAATAAGAAATTTTATCGCGTCAAAATTCCAGGCTACAGGGCGTTTTGGTAAAGATTTCGAAAACTTATCATCCTAAAGAGCATTTAATTTAGTTATCATAAAGTCACATACGGGATCGTTATCCGTTTCAACTAGTTGAGATTCAATTGTTGATTTCGTTGAGCTGTAGAGCAATGACATGTTAAATAAAATTGGCCATTAATAATTGAATTTGTTGCTATAATAAACATTAGATTAACATATAATTATCCAAAAAAATCGATCAGCTTTATATTTTAAATTGCAATTTAAAAGAGCGATCAACCTTGAATTTTTATATAAAACCTTAAATTAATTTTTATAAAAATTAACTTCATTATTAATGTTCGCGGAAAATGAATTTAAAATACAATCAATGAATTAAAAATCATATTTTAAGAATACAAAGAACATAAAAACATAAATTAAACTAAATTTCGTGTATAGTTAAGAAAATATTTTTTTGAATTTCGAAAAACATTTGGTCAATGAAATGTTAATTTTATTTATTATAAAAACTAATACACAATGTTGATTACAAATCAACATTTGGTAATTTGTTTCTTTGAAATCATCTCTAAATTTGATGCAACATATCTTCGAATAATATCAATTTTTCTAAATTAAATAATAAATGAAAATCTACAGTTTAAAAATTAAGTTTAATGCATCTCAGCTGCTTTAACTTCTTTAGACTTAATATATTCTGCTTATTTAATTCCAGTAAATTTCACCGAAAATTAGATTAAGTAAATAATTAACGAATAATTTAAATATCACAATTAAATTTTAAGTGGAATGTGTTGAAAGATTAGAAATCTTTTAAATCTTTTAAATATTTAAACGTTTAGACTGATTTAATTAAAGATTAGACTGATTAGAAATCTTTTAAATTTTTTATAGTTTTAATTTATTAATAGTTTTTACTGATTTAATTGACTAAAGCGATTAATTAAAAAGATTACTCACTCAAGCGATCGATTAGATCACTTAATAAAGAAGCTGATTAATCAATTGCAGTCAATCGATTTAAAGGAGAATAACTTTACTTCTGAATTATCATTGAATTATTATCAAAGTTAATTAAAACTGAATTATCAAATATAAAATAATCAATTGATGCAAAAATTATACAATAATTGCAGTCATTTTCAATAAGACATTTTTGATTTAAGTTAAGGATTTATAATATTTTCTATCGCTGAGATTAACGAATTGAAATTACTAAATTAATAGAGAGAAATGATTAATACAGTGATTTATCAGGATTACCAGTTTAGCAGTCGGTTAAAGGTTAGTTGATTCTTTTGATTCGAATCTTCATTTACACGGCTGTTATCTTTTTCAGAATTTTCTAAAAGACCCTAAAAATTTGAAACAATAATCGACTTCTATCTTTTAAGTATTTACCTGACGGAGTATTGAGGAAAGGTCTGATGGAAGATTTAAATCATCAATAAGGAATGTATTGCCAATGCGGTGAATGAGCATACTGACCTTTTCCATCGAGTTATAGGGCAATGAAAGCAGTCGCTTAATGTTCTGTACATAATGGAAATATAAAGAATATGACAAAATTAAACGCCTACGTTTTCATCTGTAATAACGTCAAGATCGTAAACATTTTTATATCGGTTTGCAAGGAGCAAACTAGAAAGAGCATCCGAATTGCTTAGACTAAACGACGGTTCAGAACCGTCAGCGGAATATTGACTATAATGTTGAATCGCGGAGCAGCGACTTTTTAAAATACCAATAACTTTCTTGATTTCAAGAGAATGATGAGATGAATTCCTATCAAGGCTAGTATTTTTTAAAGGAATCATCTCTAAAGGAAGTTTAGCCAATTGTGTTTGCTGAAAATTATCGTTTTCAGAACTTGTCATTTATAGTTTAATTTTGTTAAATCTGAAAAATCAAATTAGAGGGTTTCCAGAAATTTTAATTTTGTAGAAAGTTTTATAAATCATTTTTAATCGTGAATGAATTTAGCATTAAAATAAAAGTTAACTTAAATTGTAAGATAAACCACGAGCACACAAAGCTCTACACTCTCCATTTAAATATTATTCGCTTTGAATAATATGTATTGGTTATAAATATTAATATAAAAACGCAATCATTTCTAGACAGACGCGGAAAAACGACGATAACAGTAGCAAGTACCGTTTCGTCATCACAATGACTCATCAGTGCCAGATCCCTCCCACTGCTGGATACAGAGGAGGACTGGCAGACGGCACACGAGTCATGCGTATGAAGTACCAGAAAGATTTCTGGTAAAGCAAAAGCACTGGCATTTGGCAGTACTTTTGCAAATGATCCTATTTGGTGAAGCAGTGGTGCTGATTTAGAACTCAATGTGAAGTTACCAGAAATCTTTCTGGTACTTCATACACATGACTCGTGTGCCGTCTGTCAGTCCTCCTCTGTATCCAGCAGTGGGAGGGATCTGACACTGATGAGTCATTGCAATTACGAAACGGTACTTGCTACTGTTATCGTCGTTCTTCCGCGTCTGGCTAGAAATGATTGCATACATAATTCACGCGGAATGGTCTCACACTCCCTCTTGATAATATAAAAACGTAACAATGGTGATCACTATACGCTTATTTTCATGTTATGATCCATCTTATTTAAAGAAGTTTAAAAACAGATAATGACACAAAGTTTACAAGAAGTTCCAAATCCGATTTAACATCAAATGTTGTTAACGATATATTATCTATTATATCGTATATATTATATATATCTCATAAATTATGGTTAGTATATGAATATTAACGGCTATAATTCAAGATAGTTTGGAAAAATTAAAAATATAACTAAGATATTGGACATTGTCAATATTTTGAACAAAAATATATATAATTATTAAAGAAATTAAAGTTGCATTATCAAAATCGGTGAAAGTTTTAGTTAAGTAATGCCTAGAACTATTCATGCACAAACGATGATCTCAGAATTCTTATTTTCGTGATAAGTTATGCTTTCTAATCACAGATATATTGAAGAGCATTTCTCAAAATGAAATGCAACTTAATCGATATTAAAATTAATCCATACTTTAATTCAAATTAATCAATACCGCTCTTCAAACATAATATATTTTTATTTTGATCTACATATACGTTGATCTTCAATATGGAAAAATTTCGTTTTACACAAACTGTCAACGTGACATGATACTATCATATAAATGGAAACACGGTGAATTCAACGTTTCTAAACAATTTTGGCTTTTTAATAATTTTAGATTTTGAACTCTAATTAAATATGTCCATGTGTAAATTACACACATCTTTTTCTTTTGCCGTTAATCACATATGGAGGCGAGATCGGTTCTCAATATACTCGTATTTTATTTCGCACGGTTGTGGACCAGATTGGATGCAATCAAGCAGCTTGTAAATCCTTGTGTTGAGCCATCGCTGCTTTAGTCATTTTTTTGACATTTACCATCAACTTAGATAATCAAGCATGCTTCGTTATTGAGTTTTCAGTTGCAAGCAAACTGTGGCCAAACCACCGAAGATTTCGCGATGTTTTCCTTGATTGGCGCAACACTGTACCGCTCTCGGATATTATCATTACACACATGGTCAAGGCGAATTAGTTCACTCGTCCATCTCAGTATCTTAGTTTCCATGACAGCGATGCGATTTTAGGCGCTGTTGGTAATTGGCCAACACTCGGCACCATATAAGGCCACAGGACGGATCACTTTTTGATATATTTTAAATTTGATACGATCCTTCATACGTCGATCGCACAGAACACTAGTCGTCGCACTCCACTTGGTTCAATCAGCATTGATTCTCGCATTCACTTTAGCTGTAATTGAATCGTCAGCCGAGAATATCGATCCTAGATATTTAAAGTTTTCACACATAAACAATTAAATTTGATATTTAATCTGTTGCGATTTGATAAATCATTTTTAAAAACGTATCGGTTCTGTATATCTTGCGGGTAGAATATTTGATTTGCAATATAAGTTTCAATAAATTTAAAGTTAGATGTAGCAAACAACGGATTACTTAGAAAAATGTAGAACAATTTTCTAAAAGAACGAAATCAAATGATTAATATATAGCACTGTTAAATGTCAGAGATTGCAATAAAGAGTATTGTTAATTTAAAGAAAGCTGTCTTCTTTCTGGATTTAGATATTTGTAAATAGAAAAATATTAACGACATATTTAGTGGTATATACAGAAAGTATTTTTTTGTATACAAATATAAAATTAGTTCAAGTTTAGGATTAAAAACAAATTACTAGTTTAGTTCATTTAGTAATTGAATCCGGATTTACGAAAAGGACACAAAGGCCATCAACAAAAACAGATATGTCAATACAAATATAAAAAAAAAACTTTTAATATCAATAGTGAGTTTTACCGCCTAGTTCTCCGTAGACAATAACCTATAAACTCATTCAAGTATATTATAATAATTAAATAAAAAAATATTTTTATTTTTATTGGAATCTAAATATATTTTAATTGAGGAACCAGAATTTGTTGATTAATAAAATAAACAAGTTGAAGATTCAGTCAACAAATCAATAGAATCATTAATTTAGAATTAATAAATTTATTTTATTTAAATAACATTTAATGAATAAAATGCATTTGATTTATAAATTAATTATTTAATCCAACTAATTTCTTTACTTTCTTCCTGATTTGCATAGTATTTAACTCACCTAAGCTGACATTTTGCATAATAATTAAAAGGTATATTACCATAAATAAAAAGATTAAATTTATCTCTTCTCACCTTGTTAGTTACATGATTTTATTGTGCTTAAACACGTTCACTTATTTAATGTTACTTTAAAGTTTATCATGATTTACTGTTTCATTCACAAAATTTTTTTATTTTCACAGCAACAAAATATGAATTTGAAAATCTTTTTTATTTAAGATAAGAGATACTAGCAATCGCTTCCTTTCTATCAATATATTAATTTGCAAATTATTACAATAATATTAAAATTAATTAAATTAATAAAAACATAATTAATTATTTGATTAATTGATAAAATAATTAAAATTAATTATTAATTAAATAGTTATAATTAATTAATAATTAAATAATAATGGCAGGTTTATTAATATAGCGTTATAATTCGATCCCCTAAATGTATATCTACACTACTAGAACATCCAGCCTGGTGGATGTAACGTTGAATCGCGATGCAGGCGTCCTGAGTTCAAATCCGATCAACACCAGTCAACGGAATAAGCAGATTAAAATGGTCGAAACGAGAAATGTAGGTTTAAATCAGAGACCAACTAAGGATAATTAGTAGCGTACTGCTGTATCAAGAATAGGAACTATACATGTGAGAATAATGTCGTGCCACAATCAGAAGAATTTTAGCTTACAGATGCAACCAAGTTAAATTAAAAACATTCATTGCAAGAGGCAGCATAAAAACAGTGATCCGACTAGCGGATCACATACTTAAGGTAGGTTTCTAATAGATCGTTCGAATACGATAAGCTACCAAAAAATATACAGAAATGTATATCTACACCACTGGAGTATTTGATAAGTATAAAATTAAGATTTATATTTAGAAACAATTAGCAATCAAATTCTGACCAGTAGAGAACAATTTACATGTTACTAACTAAAATATATTCTTCTATTCGTATATATTTTTTGTAATAAAAATATTAAATATTTAAAAAATATCAATTATTTAATATTAATATTTTTTTAAATAATTATTTATTAGAAAAATTAAATATTTATTTTTATTGTTCATTTTTTAACTAAACAAACAATTATAAAAGCAATTAAATAATTTAGTTATAAAAAATTTATTAAATAATTAATACAAAATATTAATTAATAATTATTAAAATGTTTTAAAAATACATAAATTAATAAAACTATTATATTAAATAATATTTAATATATTATAAAAAATATATTATTATTGTTTTTTTAATAATAAAATTAATAATATTATTTTATAAATGTGCAACTCGCACATTCGCCAAGTTATTTCCCAAGCAGTTATTTCCCATTATTTACTATTTTTGTAAACTTATGTGCCTTCTAAGAATTAAAGCTGACCTACTTTACGCGTTCACGGTTCTTCTTCATGTTCGTGCCATAGACAATTTAAAATCTAGCCAATTTATTGCTGCATAAAATTTAATTAAAATAAATTCTTTTAAACTAAACAACTTAATAAAATTGCCTAACACGTTAATTAAGTAGCAAATCAATCAATTATGAAGAAATACATAATTACATAATTACTCGCTCTTTATTGTTAAGGATATGGTGTCTTTAAAACAGTCATCAACAAAAATAATTACAATGAGAATAAGTTCACTGGAAAGACATTTCATAAAATAGATGTTAATAATAGACAAATTTAATAATCATATGCTCGTTTTAGCGATGACGGTCGATTGCTGCTTCGCTGTAAATGCTGACGAGTCTTGGCGAGGAATTGCTCTACATCTCGTTCATACTAATGAAATTGCACAAATTTAAAAGTAAACAACTTAAATCAAATTGTACTTACTGCTTCTTCGCGACTATTTACCGAGGACTTTATTCTCGGTTTTATAGGTTCATATGAAGACTCAATATGCCGATTTTGAGGAAGTGGAAATTGCTAAAGATAACACAACCTAAAGAAACTACGAATATTTAAACAGGAAGACGAAACCTGATGTTGTGCTGTTGGACGTTTTACGCGCTTATAGGTTGCCATCTTTTCAAGATATTCTTCATACGTCTAAAGAAAAGCATATTTCGTTAGCCCTAATTTATTATTTTTAAAACTAACTCCTTTAAAAAAGCTAACTGGCACTCCTAGGATTCTTTCAATTTCTTCCACTGACATTGAAGGGGTAAGCACTGCGTATTTAATTGCAGGTGCACCACCTTCATTATTTCGAGTTTGCGATCGTTGTCGTTCCCTGTGTGATAGATAAGTGAGGAAAATTTAGAACAAGAAAATATAAAATTATAATGTAAAATTATAATTATTATTAAAATTAAATTAAATTGTTATTAATTTAATTATTATAAATTAATCGCTTATGAATTAACCGTAATGTTAATATGTGTCGATCATTTATAAAGCATTTATTAAGTCTATATGTGATATAATTGGTGCAGATCTGGAAGAATTCTATTGATACATTTGCGCATTCATCATAATGCTATATAATAATCACTTAAATATAATTTTTCTCGAAAATTTTAAATCTTGTTTTATTCAAACTAACGTGAACATGCAATTACTAGTTAGATTTTCAATGCTTGATTTTAATCAGTAATCACGAAGCCGCTAGCATTTCTGCTTGGCATTTCTGAGACTAGTTTGCTTTAAGGAAAAATATATTATAAATTCTAAATATTTCTAATAACAAATTATAAATTAAAGGATCTCATTAGACATAGGATAGACAGCGTATGATAAGTATATGTAGTGCCACCTAATACTTTTTAAAGTTAAAGCTAACTTAAAGCAGAAAAGCACTCATTGGAATGAGAAAATATGATTAAAAGATTTAATTCTCTTAAGTTTCCAAATATATAATATACCTTAAAACTTACAATTTCCTTAGTAAAATATAAAAAAAATTAATATTATTTTAAAAAACATTTATAAAAATATTTAAAATTAGATAGCTGAAAATTTACAAAATATTTAGACACTTAATTATATTGATATATAAATAGATTAATACATAAATGTATAAATATATAAATGTCAATATGATATAATATGTCGAAATATATTAATATATTCAAAAACATTATTAAAGTATAACTTAAAATATTAATAAATAAAAAACTATATGTTAGTATAAAAAGTTATATATTAGTATTGATACGATATAATACATGTAATATATTCAATCATATTATTAAAGAAAAACTTTAAATACTTAAAATGGTTATATATTAATATGTAAAATTATTAATATTAAATGTAATTTATTAATATGAAAAGCTATATATTAATATTGATACAACATTATACATGTCGTCAACAATTTAAAAGATGTTAAAATATATATCAATATATTAAATCATATCATTAACGAATAACTTAAAATACTAAAAAAGGTAATATATTAATATATAAAATTATTAATAATATAAAAGGTTATTTATTAATATGAAAAGTTATATATTAATATTGATACAACACAATACATAGTAATGTGATATAATGTGTTGCAATATATAAATATACAAAATCATATTATTAAAGTATAAATTAAGATACTAAGAAAAGATTATATATTAATATATAAACTTATTAATAATATACAAAATATTTATTAATATAGAAAATTGTATATGAATATTGATACAACAAAATACATGTATATATAATATAATACGCTGAAATATATTAATATATTAAATCATATTATTAAAGTATAACGCCAGCGATTGATAAACAGTGATTATTCAAACATTGCGACTTCAAACGTTTGCAGTGAATGTTGCAAACGGTAGATATTTCAAATTTAGTGTACATTAAAAAATGATCGAACATAACTATTTGATGAAAAACTAAACTTAATATAATCGCTCATATTGGTAGGTATTTGAAATATTTTTGACGATGAAAGCTATATTTATGTTTTAAATTAACGAATTCTATTTGACATTTCGCGATGATTAGCGCCTTAAATTTAGCTTCTTTGCAATCGAAAAACATAACTATAGTTTTAGCTGCAAATAAAAATATTAGAGCTAAAATGCATAAAATGGTTGTCGTCTAATAAAAGCACACAGATAAATGTTATCATATCTTGCAATGTAAAGCACAAAAAAATCATTAAAAACAGTAATTAATGATATATCATCTTGCATAATGATGGAAGTATTTTAGTGAAACCAAGGAGATAGATTTTGTTTGTGTTAATTATAGTTACTTCATAGTTTTAATTTTTATAAATTTATTTTTTAATGATTATTGTAAAGTGATTTTTAAAATATTTTTCAAACAGATTTTAAAAAAATTCATTTTTTAAGAATAATTTAAAAACTTTTATAGATTTTATTTTTAAGGAATTATTATTATTTTAATTAATTAAAATATAATGTTCTAGATTTCTCTTTGACGAATTATTTTAAAAAGATCTTTAAATTAATAATATCTATATGATATATTATATATCGATAAAGTAAAATATTGTATAATATTATTTGTAAGTTATATTATTTTTAAAAAATTATTTTAAAGAGAATTTAAAAGTAGTCATTTTAAAACATGATTAATAAATTTTATAAATTTAACATTTTAATATATTTATTAAAATGTTACATTAAAGAAGACAATATATCGTTAATTTATATTTCCAATTAAATATTTAGTACTAAAGTAGAAAAAGAGCGGTAATGATTAAAGTTTTAATTTCAATTGTCTTTGAAATAAGACTTAATAGAACATGGTATATATACAATCGCTTGAAACTGTGGTCCAGGAGCCAAAACTGGCTACGATTGATTTTAAATCGATATGAGCTGCTAACTGGACTTCGATCATCAGCTCCATCAGTCTAATGTATCACTCCGAGACTCCCCTAACCACCCAGCAGCCATCGTCAGTCGGATGGAGTGGTTAGGGTGCGTTTCGACTGCTTTTGTGATAACTGTAAAGACACCAGCAATTCCTCACGATGCTAAACGAAACTGAGGTGCATAAAGCGTTTTTACTGACTTGTTGCGTGTGTGGACCTTCTAGTTATTCTTTTTATGCACAAATGCGTATCCGTTGATTACGAGGGCACTGAATTTCTCACAGGATTCCGAAAGGAATACGTTTTTTATAAATTGGTAGTGCGAAAAATCGCTTGAAACTGTGGTCCAGGAGCCAAAACTGGCTACGATTGATTTTTAATCAATATGTGCCGCTAACTGGACTTCGATCATCAGCTCCATCAGTCTAATGTATCACTCCGAGACGCCCCTATATATATATATATATATATATATATATATATATATATATATATATATATATATATATATATATATATATATATATATATATATATATATATATATATATATATATATCCGTAAGGAAGCAGCGATTCGGGATCGATTTGAACAGATTCCATTTATAAATAGCTAAGGATAAAAAGAAACCGACACAGACACAGTTTTTTTAATTATTTATTGTAAAGTAAAGTACACAATAAATAATTAAAAAAACTGTGTCTGTGTCGGTTTCTTTTTATCCTTATATATATATATATATCCGTAAGGAAGCAGCGATTCGGGATCGATTTGAACAGATTCCATTTATAAATAGCTAAGGATAAAAAGAAACCGACACAGACACAGTTTTTTTAATTATTTATTGTGTACTTTACAAGTAAAGTACACAATAAATAATTAAAAAAACTGTGTCTGTGTCGGTTTCTTTTTATCCTTATATATATATATATATATATATATATATATATATATATATATATATATATATATATATATATATATATATATATATCATTGTAGATTGTGGTTGAACCGCGCTCTGGGGTCATTCGAAGACTCACCAAATATTTTCAATGAAAGTGTTAAACCAGAATTAATTCTGGTTTAACACTTTCATTGAATATATATATATATATATATATATATATATATATATATATATATATATATATATATATATATATATATATATATATATATATATATATATATATATATATTATGTATTAATATATATAAGCATAATTTCAATGCCAGCATAATGTGAAAAAAAATGAAAATTTGTTGACTATACAACAAAAAAATTCTTTCAATTTAAAATTTGTTGACTATACAACAAAAATTTCTTTCACAATGTTCATTTTATAAATAATTTAACAAATTTATATTTCCGATAATGAATGAAGTAAATTATTAAACTAATTTTTGTTTGTTTTACAAAAGACATGATTTTCAATTGAAAATTTGGCTATACAATTAAGCACAAAATGTTCTTTCAGTAGCTTTATTTAATCGATAATTTAGTTCCTAATAAACAAATCAAATTTCTAAAATCAATTACAATCATAATTTTTATTTAAAATATGTTTACCTAATCCATTTGATCATAAAACTTGATTAATAATTAAAGTCAACTGATTAACAATTTATTTACATTTTATTTAATTTTAAAATGTAAACAAAAAAATATTAAAAAAAACAAATTTGTAAAAGCATATTCGACCAAACGTGTTTTGCATCATGATGATTTAACATTAAATTGATTAAACATTAAAAATTATAATATAAATTAATATAATATAATTATAATTATATAATATAATATAAATTATCATTTAACATGATAATATAAACATAATTTAATGTTATAAATAATTATTATTGTATATTATTATATTATATAATTGATATTATACGAATTAATATTATATTATTAAACTAATATTATAATATTTTATAAAAATTATATTGTCTATCACTTTTTAATTTACATTTATGTATTATAATCATATTTACAATTATTGTTAGAATATTTATTATAATTTAATTTTAATATTATGCGAAATAAATAAACTTTTGATTCGAATAAGCACAAATAAAGGAATAAATATTTTTTATAAAAAATATAAATAAATTTATTAATTTAAATTCTTAAATAAATTTATAAAAAGATTCTTATTTGACATCGATTAAATACAAAAATATCTTACATGTTGATGTAAATTTTTAGATTTTAGTCATGTCAATTAACGCAATTTATCCATTTTCCGATATTTAAAACGTTTTTGGTTTTATAATGACGTCATATTTACTCCTCAATTTAATTCCAAAATGCAATTAAAAACACATTATAATTAGTGATAATTACAGCATTAGTGATAGCAAGCACAATATGTTTTGAAATTCTCTTTTCCTAAAAAATAAATTCAATGCAAAAATCAAATCAGCAAGAATATGCGTTTAATTTACAGTTAATTTTCGGTCGAATCCAAACGGTAATACATCTTTAGAATAATTGAACCTATTTGGTTTTATGATCTCAAAAAGAAATATTTTTGAATATTTCATTTATACAATAATGAGCTAACTGGGTGATTCAATTGGTACCAAAGAAAATATCAGTTGTATCTTGTTATAGATTAAGCAATAACAGTGAATAATGCACTTTCTTATTGAAGAGGTGGTTTAACCATTAGTCGTCACAATGGAAATGCCACATATTCCAGTCGATCATGTATTCATGTGGTAAAACGCAAAAGCAACAAAAGCGACAGAGAAAACATGCGATAATGAACTCATTGTGAATAGTCTGAAGCGGACGCCTATTGGTATCTGTGTATCTGGCAACAAACTACCAAATTCAATTGATGTGTCATTTAAATATTAAGAAGATCACAGAAGAGATTAATATAAAGATCGCTTTACAAATATCGAAAATGAGATTTCTTTCCTTTGTACCTTCAGATTGGTCGATGATCATATATACTTCTTCAGATGATCGCGTCTAAATCCCTTTTATAAAAATAAGTAGCAACACCGACTATGTCAATATATTTTTGAACATTAAGAACAAAGCTGTTGTCGATTCAGGCACACTCACAAGGAATTATTGAAACTCTTGTTGATTTTTCATTTAATTAAAATAATTCGTCTCTTTAAGATTGATCGTCAATTGTGATTGACCTAACCGATCCTCAATTGTGATCGGCTATGGACATATTCTCATTATGGATATACAAAGAGAAATTAAATCGAATTAATGGTATATGCCTATGAACTGTTAAGCTAAACAATTATCAAATAATCAACAGACCAACAGGCCTTTGTATGGTATGATGGTTTATTTCAATTATTAACTGATATTTGAAATAAACACCGCATTCTCCGATCTAAATATAATACAATCGATTTAAAATGTTACAGCAAAATATTCATTCATGATTTTACATAAAATGTTTCTTAAGCTATTTATTATTACAATCATTTGTTCTATTGATTCCCATTTTGGGTTACGTTGAATAATAATTGAGCCATTCAATAATATGGTAATTGCTAGTCAGCAGGCAGTTCAGAAGGATGTGGTTTATTAATTATATGATTTGTAAATCGCAAACTTGAACTTTACAGTAGAAACAGTCAATCATTGTGTTTACAAAGAACTGATATTTAAGCTTATAGTATAT
Organism: Pomphorhynchus laevis; assembly: GCA_012934845.2. NCBI lineage: Eukaryota > Metazoa > Acanthocephala > Palaeacanthocephala > Echinorhynchida > Pomphorhynchidae > Pomphorhynchus > Pomphorhynchus laevis. The sequence goes on along the minus strand of WNNJ02000862.1, from coordinate 109,439 downwards.
AAAGAATTGTCATTCGTGTTAATTCTTTTTTGTCAATTTAGATTTGTATAAAAGCAAAAGGTTAAATGTCTAATAAAACTTTAATTTTAATAATACAATTTATAAAAATAAAACTATTTTGGTAACTAAAACTATTTTGGATTTCATAAATATATATATTTCTATTATCGAAGCTGAAGAATTAATACAACACTATTAACGATGGGAACTAGCTTTCGATTAGTTTAAGAACTAATTAGATTCAGAACAAGATCTCGATTAGTTCTCCACCTTATTATCAAAATGTACACTTCATTTGCCAAATTTATCTTAATTAAAGTATTGAAAGTTTTGTTCGTATAAACTTATGAGGTGCTTTAATAATAGTCATGTCAGTAGACTATAAATTAAGTAGGTTCTAATGAAGGACTTCTATATTAGATACGAATTTGATTCGTATATCGTAACGTAGCCATTAAAAACGAACGATTTTAAATGTTTTATCTTATCAAAATATTAAAATATTTATATTTTGATATTAAAATATCAAAATATTTATCTATTCATTTTATCAAGCTGATCAAAATATTATGAAACGATTGAATTGATCGTTTCATAGTATTTATTATTTTATAGTAAATGCCATATTTTAATTTTTAAATTAAAAATATTTTGTTAGAAAGATACTGATAAGTGTCTTTTAGGTAAATCTCATGCTTATTTATCTGCTATTTTCTAATTCAAGAAAATATCTAATGCTAAGGACAGGAAACACTTATAAAAATGTTTAGTTCAAATTATTTTATTAAATATTAATTACAACTATATCTTAAAATTTATAAAAATGAATAAAAAGTTAAGAAAATAAGTTTTTAATGTGTTTAAAACTTAAATATTATAATATTAAAATAATATTAAAATTAAAATTTATAAATTTAATTATTAAATTTAATATTAAATAATATTAAAATTTAATATTATGCAAATCAGCAGGTAATTCGAAATGTAATTAGTCAAAATAACATAATAAAATTCATTTTATTATTCAAATTATTTTATTAAATATTAATTACAACTAATTAATATTAATTAGTTAATCAACTATAATTACAATATTAAAATTTATGAAAATGAATAAAACGTTAAGAAAATAAGTTTTAAACGTGTTTAAAACTTAAATATTATAATATTAAAATAATATTAAAATTAATATTAAATAATATTCTCATTAATGATAATTAAAATTTAATATTATGCAAATCAGCAGGTAATTCGAAATGTAATTAGTCAAAATAACATAATAAAATTCATTTTAATAATCTCTTACTAAAAGAGATTAAAAACGTAAAATTGAAAAACTGTAAATATTTTAGATTATAAATTATTTGCATAATGGTAAGTATATAAAATTCTAGCAACTATATAAGCTTGCATTGCATATTGATATAATATTTTATTTAGTGATTTATTGAAAATTTTAGAAACTAATACGGAAATGATCGGTTCCTAAGCGCACAAAATTATTTGTGTATTTAGGGTTTACATGTAATAATGAATATAGAGCGATATTTCTTCAAAGTATGTGAACATTCAGAAAATAATGACTTAACGTATTCACTATTTCTCGTGAATTTTTCGAAAATAACTTCCAGCATCCGATATGAGAGGAAAACAAAATTATAGAATATGCATATGCTAGAACATAGCAATTTACGATAAAAAGATAAAACTATAAGGAGTGTAAATTCACCATATTGAGCAGCTTTCTTACAGTTACTTGGCTCACTACGTAATCTTCGAAAATTACTTCCAAACCGTCAAACTATTTTTAACTTTAAATTCTGATGTTTCCGGGACGTAAATTAATGCAGACATCTTCATAAACATTCAACTTTTTGATTTATCAAACTTTAACATAATATATTATTACAATAATGCCATTTTAGTAGTATTCCTATACGATACACTCGAAATAAAGTCTAGGTATTTATATCGAACTTTGAATTTTATAGACATGGACATATAATGTATTTAATATAATTTTTAAATAAAAATATGTATATATTTGTATATATTTGAATAAATAATTATATATAAATAATAAAAATATAAAAAAATAGAATAAATTATATTATTTTAAATAGTTGGTAATGATCATTTATTGTTAAAGAATAATTACAGCTAGATCACAGAAAGAAGGAAAATTTTATTTGATATTTCGCTAACCTCTGTTAGCATCTTCAGAAAATTACTGAGTAATTTTCTGAAGATGCTAACAGAATTAGCGAAATATCAAATAAAATTTTCCTTCTTTCTTTGATCCAGCTCCAATAATTTTTTGATTAAGCTGTACTAATTCTTTATAATATTTATAAAATTATAAATAAATATGATTTAATATATTAATATAATAGAATTGTATATTTTAAAAATATTGTACAAATTATTTTAAAATCATTGTTTGTATAATTTATTTGTATAGTTTTATGGTATATACTTGTCTATATTATAATATCTAGATAAATTATAGTCTATAAGCAATCAGCAATATCAATGTCTTTGGAAATTTATTTTAAATTTAAAAGAATTTCCGGATACTCATAGAGTCAGGAAGCATATAATTGCAATTTAAAAAGTCATTAAATTTTTTAAGGTCAACGTAAACACACACATTAAAAAAGCGTATTGAGGAACTTGTGATGCACGGATTGCATGGTATTGCGGGGAAGATGTTATCGCAAATGAGCAACGATTACTAATCTAGACACTATTACAACATATAGTCGGAATAATTATGCATATCGTTTAGATCAGTAACGAAGTAATAGTAACCACCGTTTAATGTTACAAACGATATATGGAAATATTAACTGATTTTCACTAAAGTTGCCTTGTAACTTTTGACAATTAAAATTGTAACTTGCTATAAAGAATAAATTGTACATACTGATTTAGAGCTTAATTCATATTAATTAACAGTATCAGTTCTATGATTTTCATTTGTGCATAGATTTCGAAAAAATTGACTTATAAAAAAATAAAAATTTATGTTTTTGATGATAAAATTGTAATTCATAAATTACTTGTCCTTCATAATTATGTTATTTTTTAACTCAAAATTATCTCATATGAAACAAAAATATTAGTTTTTATAAAAATTAAAACAGAAGCAAATTAATATCAGTATTAATTATTAATCATTAATTTAACCAATCATTAAAATACAAATTAAAATTAATTTAAATGTATTTATATCTAAGCTTAAACTTTTTTAAAAGTTTAAGATTAGATTTTTTGTTTACAATTAACACTTTGTGTTTACGTTTGCTTACACGTGGTTTGAGTTTATTAGATGACTAGGTACACATGTTTCGTTCCCAGTTTTAATTTAAACGTTTTGGTATACCAAATATGTATTCGTCAGAGATTCAAAAATCCTCTGCAAGAGCACATTTTCAGTTTTTTTTCTTCACCTTTTTCACAACTTCTAAAGGTCTTAGAATCCAGAAGATTCTGTAATTAAATTTTTCATATATACCAAAACATAAGGCCACACATTTAGTAGAGTACCGTTGCAATGAAGCATTTAAAACAGCAGAGAATGGGCTAATACGAGTGCTTCTGGATTATTGGGAATCTGTACATAGCACTCTGCATTGTAATACAGAGTGATGTGAATCACTCTGAATCGTGCTGTGAATCAAACATTTCGAAAATTAAACTTTCAGTTAAATAAGCATATCATCTGTGAACAATTTAAACACATTGAACATCACCCAAACAGACGTTTCGCGAATATGGATAAAAAATGCCAAATGAGCAAGACTCCGTGAGAAATATTTCTAACAGTGAATTCACCGGCAGTCAACTTTATACACTTGGAATGAGGCTAAATTTAGAAACCAGTTTCGAGATAATTTAACTGATTGCATGTCATCGAAAGTAAAAAATAAAAACAATAAACAGTTTCTTTATGAAATCGCAAAAACACTATGTAGCGAGGAGTCATATAAGAAATAACAAGTCTCACTACTTGTATTAATATGAAACGAAAGACCACAAAATAATTGAATATTAGTGTAAATATGATTTCGGAACAATCAACACTTGGCAACGACGACTCAATTTGTCATAGTTGATTGATAATTTCAAATATTGGAAAAATAACAAAAAAAAAACTATTCCAGAAATTGAAAAGCGTAATGTTGACGGCCTTATAGTTTGTAAACATGTATTTGCCACAATTGAGAGTGGCAAGCAGACGCTGTTATAAATATTGGTACTATGCTACATTGCAGCTCAAAAACAAAATATTCCAGTTTAATTATTTTCTACAATGATCTGTATCAACAAGTAATTGGATACGTGATTAAGAAAGATTGATCTCCTCCAGCTATAAACGACCACATACCATGATATGGAGTACGATTATCAGCAATCAGTTAGATAATTAGTCCGCAATTTAAAAAATATTAGCACTTTGAATTTCAAAATAGAGCAGATATTTTACGACACAGTGTCCTTCATCGGAATTAAAGTTTTCCGTGACAACCAAACTCTAGAAACACAGGTTTAAAGAAAGCAACTTGGAAGCCTGTATATTTGCATACATAATGCTCAAGCTGAACGCAATATTATTTGCAATCATGTTCATAGAACAAAGAAAATTTGCTTAAGAGTTGACGATTTCTTCAGGCAAACATATCGCCTTTGAAAACAATAGTGCGAAGAGGCTATAATCGGGGTAAGATTCAAATTGCAATCAACACATATAGATTAAATGACAGAAAAATGAGGTTATCTCTGCAAAAACGACCTGAATAGGCAATCGTTATATCAATTGAATGCAATCTGGCATTTACAAAACTTAGTAACACATTGACCACTTCAATTCAGAATTCAACGCTCGACGCAAGTAGCAGGAATTATAAATTAAACTGTCTAAATTTGCTATAGCAAACTTCAAAGATTAAAGATTTTTGTCAAGAACCAAGTTTTTCATCAATAAACATAAGACAAGGACATAACTCTAAACCATGTGGAGACAAACGATGCAAAACATGTGCAAAAATGTCACCGTCATCGAATTTCGAAAGTGTAAACACATGTCTGCGATAAAAAAATCAACAACGACAGTACCTGCAAATTTAACAATTAATTTATCTATTAATATACCGTTTGCAAAAAACAAAAGTTGGAGTATTTCATTGGAGCAACGGGATACTCGATGAATATCAGGAACATCTTAAGGCAATCGCAAATAAAAACAAGAAGGGAAAGCTGCGACTCTGTAGTAAGTCATATATAAAATATGACTGAACATTCATTTGAAATTATAATTATCAACAGTTGAATGAGCTACTCGAAACATTGGAAGATATCATTGTTGTATTAGACAACACAACAATGACTAACCTGCAAGGCGATCAAACAAAACTGTAGGCTAAATTTACAGTATCTTTAAATTGAAGAGTGTAAATTCTTCCGGATCTTTCAAACATATACGTGTTTCTACGATATTTGTTGTAAATTTTGAAATAAGTCATTGATGGGGAATACGTTTTGACACAATTTGCAAAGGAAAAAATGAAATATATTTATTATATAAATATAATTTATTACCACATATTTAATAGAATGAACACTAAAATCAATAAAAAATGACTATCATTTTATTGCACTTGTCCAAAATGAAATGTTTGAAAATATGTTTCAGCAAAATGATTTGTTAGCAGAAGTTATTTTCTGAGTCAATAACTTCACTCACTAACAATGAAAAAATAGAGAACGCTAAGAAAGAACTTTTAGCACTGACTATATATTGATTTGAAGAAATGGAATCCAAAACTTGACAGGATATAACCGTTGATCCCAGCAATTCTGAAACTGCAATTCATAAATAATTATATTCACAAAGGCTATTGAAAAATTCCATAGTGATAAGGGCAAATAAAAATGTAGTGCAAATGGTGTAAATCGATGAATAAATAATTTATTTATTGATCCATATAAAACGATAAAATTTTATTATTGATACATTAAACGATATTATTATATTTTTGATACAATAAATGATATTTTTACTAATATAATTAGTAATAATATCGTAATAATTATAATTAGTAATATAATTATAATTAGTAATATAATATAATTTTACTAATATTTCGTTATTTTATAACGAAATACTTAACTGACATCTATTATCTGAGAAAGCAAGATAATAGATATAACATTACTTTCGATATAACATCTATTATATCGAAACTGTAGGAGAAAACAAGTTAGTTATTATACTGTTATTAAAACTACCGTTGTAAATGTTGTAATAAAGTTGTAATTAAATTAGGATGCTGACCGATGTTGAATTAAATTATATTTATCATTTTATATGATATAGATGATAATATGTAAGTTAATTTAATAAATAGAATGTTCTGATTATTAAATAGAGCATGATCGTATTACATAGTGTAAATGAGGTATGATAAACTATCTATACTGACTAAAAGTGTATAATTTTCTTATGAGTTATCCTGCTCCATACACTCAATTTTTGTGTATGAACAGCAATGCAAAGAATTTTACCGACTCAAGTCATACATATTATTAATTCCAAAGCGTTTAGTAATTTTTGATAGACAGGTAAATTACGGAAGCTTATAAATGCATGTTTTACATGGAACAACCATTTAGATATCATTTTGATTTTTAAAGTGGAAATGTATAATAAATATAAATATGAATAAAAACGAAATTTCTTAAAGAAATTATTTCTTTGATAGTTTGGAGACAATATTGACCAATACTAGAAATGGCAGTAAAATTATTTGAAATGTTTATAAGTTCAACTAAGACATAATCTTCATATCGCTGATCTAACCTCATTGCTAGCATTTCAGCAGTGTCTCTAGAGTAGGCAACTTCTCTTGCGCTAGATGTCGCAACTTCCTGATCTAACATTCTAGTATCATGTAAGAATGTAAGTTTGCGAGGTCTTTTATAGCATGGAGACATATTTCTTCTTATTGAACGACTATTACGATAGTTGTCAGAAACGTGACTAGGAACTTTATCCCAAGTACAACCGAAATCTATAGGAAACAACCGACACAGCGCTTCACCGCATTTTGGATCAATCTCCTTCAAAATCGTAACAATTACTGAGTAGAAATAGCTTAATCAAAAACACTAGACCTGTCCATCTCTGCCTATCTTTACCGGTCTATTTTCATTCCATGCATTCTGAAGTGATAGCGTTTGAGAAAAAGGCAACTCCCTTCTGAAAGCAAAATAAAATATTGATCACAGAAATGCGAGTTGTATACTCTGCTAACCTAGATATCCATTGCAATTGAATAAGGCCAGTAAATGAACGAACATTTAAGGTCCTAGGCAGCACCCAGTTAACACGGCCTATATCGTGCCGTGACTCACTGGCCATACGAGCGAAACCTTATAAATTTCCAAATTTAATTAATAGATAAAGTATCATGTTTGACAAAATAGTTAAATGAAACAGATTAAGAAACCTTTGGCAATACTAAAACATCTGCTCTAAACGACTTAATACATGCACCATTTCATATAAAATTGAAAATATATTTTTTATCTATATATAGTGCTAACGATATAAACAAAATGGTAAATCAGATTATTGATTTAATATATTCTATATTTTGTACATTTTTACATTATAATACAAAAATTATGTATTATAAATATATTATACAATTAAATATGTTTGATAAAAAATATTATTAATTGCAACTTATGACCGGAAAGAATCTGGTAAATCAAATATACTTCAATAATTTGGTAAATTAAATTATTGATGTATAACATATAAAATATTTAATATATTCTATATTTTGTATAATTTTCATTAAATATTATTTTACATGTAAATTATTAAATGTGAAATGTATATATTATGTATAGATTGATAGTTAATTGATAGATTGGATAGTTAATAACATTATTAATTTCAAAGCGTAGATTTGATAGGCAGTAAATTAGTAATTTTTTGATAGGCAGGTAAATTACGGAAGCTTATAAATGCATGTTTTACATGGAACAATGTACAATTTGAAATTGAAAATTAGAATTGAAAAATAGAATTGAACTAGAATTGAAAATTTATTTTTGAATAAGTTAGAAAAATTAAATTGAAAAATAAAATAAATAGAATAAAACATTAAATTAAAAAACAAATAAGTCAGATCATCAAACTGAGTCTTCGTATTTTATACTATCTAAAAATAAAAATAAGGATAAATAATTCTAAACATCACTAGTTTACTACTGTAAAGTATCTTAAACACCGCTATTCGTAGTTATATTCTACTTCCTCGTTTTGACAAAATCTCCATTTCTATACTGGCTCGTGTCAAAACGAATTAATCAGTACAGCTTATTGAGTCTACCTATTTTATATTATTTATAAAATAAAGATAAATAATTATAAATAAAAAATTATATAAAATTTTATACAATTAATATTATTTAATTATATATGATAATATATTAATATATTTAATTAATTTATTAATTAAAATATATATTATTAATATTAATTATTTTTTTTAATTTATTAATTTATACTAATACTTTTACATTGAAAATTATAAAAAATATTAATATATTTGTATTAATACACAATATTTATTGGTAAATGCTTACCAATGTAGTGCATATTTGATCGTTATAAAGTAAATATAGCTTGTTAAGTATCATGTTAAGTATTGATATATTAATAGATAATTATATGTATTACAATATATAATGTATTATTATATTATTACAATTACATATGTTTCATAAAAAATATTATAATAAAAATATATAATGCAAATTCTAATTGGAAAGATGTAATTTACTAAAATTTACTAAAATTAGAAAACGTTAAAATGTGGATCAATTCAATTATTTTTTATTATACCATTTTTGAAAACATCTAAGTGTAAAATTCAAACTTGCTTGTAGAGAAAGCGCTACATTAGATCAATAAAAGTTGGATAAGAATATATAAATAAACGTCAGGTTGTGCCACAATATTATCCTCACAGGTATTGTTTCTATTTCTGATACAGGAGGACGCTTCTAATCAGCCTAAGTGGGTCTCATCAGCTGCTGAGACCCACCCAGATTGGTCAGCAGCTGATGAGATCCACCCAGACTGATTAGTAGCGTCCTTCTGTATCAGGAATAGGAACAATACCTGTAAGGATAATATCATGCCACAATTAGAATAATTTCAGCTTACAGATGCAATTAAGTTAAATATAAATAAACATTTACTAAATTTGGGATTTTAGAATTTCAAAGTTTGATTTTGCTCAAAGGCAATTCGAATCATTTTCTTCTGAGTTGATTGTTTACTCAAAGGTTTTGAGTTGAAAAAGAGAGTGTGCAAGCATTTTCTTAGAAATGATTTATTTTTACTCTCTCCTGTTCAATCCATTATAAATACTGAAAATAAGTTATCTGATAAATAATGTAAAATAGAAAGAAAAAATTAAAGTCAAACCTTGAAATCGACCACTTTCCACAACTGAAAAAATCAAAATTACATTTTTGCTCGTCTAAGTTAAAAATAGGAGAAAAGCAATGGAAATAGTAAAAACAACATTGGAATTACACGAAATGCCCGATTAAGTTTGGATTCATTTACAGGCGGAGTCGACCATACCTCCTTGCAACCAGAGCAAATATTTGATAAACACATTAGTTTTTCAATACCTTCGCCTTCGCAAGTGCAACGTTTTCATGATTATTGCTCTTTATGAGAAAATATCGTGCGTCTTCACAAATTCTCATAAGAATCGATGCATACAATTGCTCATTGTCTGAATAAATTATGTAGTAAAATCTTAAATATATAATTTACGAATTACCTGGCTTTGAAAACGACTGAGACGCGGAACTGTACGGTTGTACGTTCACTTGCAAACTCTAAATAAATACAAAATTGGTTTGAATAAGAGATAAAAAAAACGTTAATTTTCTACAGATTTACATAAAAATTGATCAAAGATTTTAGTGATTGGTTTTGATACAAGATAAGCTAGTGCAAATTGACGTGTTGCTAAGGCATTTAAAGAATGCAGTAAAGTCGGACTGCGTTTAGTAGATCGGCGCCGTTTAGTAGAGGTTTTGCTTAATATAAGGGTCATCAAACTGCTTTCATTAATATGCAAATAATTTAAGAATACACTATGATCGCGAGCCGCATAATAATTTTTTATAATTTTAAAGAAACATATTCTTTGTTAAAATTGATTACAATGATTTACAACGATTTCATGGAAATCACTGTAAAGGGTAAAACGAAATAAAGAATAAAATATATTAAAATTCTAATTAAAATTTCAAATTTAAAAATATTAGGATTGTAAAATAAATATGTTTTAATATATTAAATTCTAAAATCTGTGAATAATTCAATTAAACTTTATATAATTCGATATTTTTAAAAATTTGGTTTTAGCAATTTTTTATTTATTTTAAATATTATAATAAATTATTGTATTTTTAAATAAATGTATTTATCTAACAAAAATTTAATAAAAATTTTACTGTTATGTGATTTCGCCAGAATCTGAGTTATGACCCATAATTTCGAGATCTAACAAATATAAATTCGTCATTGTATAATGAAAAATCTTTAATATTTAAATATTACGCCTTGCGAGCAAAGTCTATATCCCTGTTTTATTGATAGTCGTAGTGCAATGATCATTGGGAATTATATAATAAATAACTTAAATAATTTAAAATTTATTTAGTAAACAAATTTTGAAGATTGACTTAAAATGTTGGGTTTACTTATAAACTAGTCTTAATTCTAATTCATGTTATATTATCTAATAATGAATTCATAAAATTGAGTTTTAAAAAATCTTAATATAAAATGGAACATATTAACATTAATCTATTAGTCCACGCCTTATGATAGTAGCAAATAACTTATATGGTTGAATTATTATTGCGATACCCCTGTAATTTTTTAGATTACGAAGATCATTTCCACCTTAAAAAAGTAATTTTAGAATCACCTTCCACAATATAGCAAACGAATTTTATATCAAGACCCGATAAAATAGCACAATGAGAAAATTAATTGTGACTGACCAAATACTTTTAATATGTTCGGCGGCTTTAACATTATTGCCGACTGCCTTCCTATTCTACATGTCGTAAAAAATCGATTTCATAGCCTGTAAAATATGCGTTCAAGTGGTCTAGCTCTTTTAGAGATTAATACGAATATATTAACATATATCCTTATATTATATATTAAGATGTCTATAAATTAATACATACAAGTTCGCCAATATACTTATAGACTAGTCTTAATTCATGTTATATTATCTAGTAATGAATTCACAAAATTGAGTTTTAAAAAATCTTAATATAAAATGGAACACATTAACATTAATCTATTAAATTTACGCTATATAATCAAATTACATCAGATGAAATACATCATTGGTATGTATTTAGCCGAGCTGCTGTGTTGTGTTGAAGAGCAGAGGGGGTAACACATGATAGTTGAGAATACAATAGCATAGCAGTTCATTTGATGACCACAAATCTTAATCTAACATAATCTTAATTTTTATATGTTAAATGCATTTAACATATACCTTAAAAATGTATTGAATTATAAAAATTTTGTACAATTTTAAAATTAATCTTTGGTATGCATTAAACCGGGATATTGTAATAAATTAAAAAAACGTTCTAAGCCTGATAACATAAAAGTCCATTTTCATGACTCAAATCGCTAATACGTGTTAAAAATTCTGTATTATAAACTATCGTAATTTATGAAATATATGAATTATATAAAATATTAATATTATCGTATAATAGTATTAAAATAAGTAATATATACCTTAATATTAAAATATACAATATATACTTAATATTCTAACATAAATTATATCATCTATTAATAAATAGTTTATTAGGTAAATAAATTATATAACCTTAATTTAAAAACGTTAACTACATTTAGAAACATTATATTATTTAATTGACATTTCTTAACATTATATATTAATATTTGTATATATTGATATTAATATTATTAATATTATATTAATATCCTTAGGTGCTTGTGGAGGAGGAAATACTCAAGCTGCTTGGTGAACACCTACAGTTAGAGATTTTGTCCAATAGAAGAAGCCGGCTTATAAGGCAACTTTGTCGGATAAATCAGTGGAAGCTATAGACAAGTACAGAAGGGCAAAAAGAGATTCAGCTCGAGCAGTTACCGCAAGGTTCCTATTAAGTGGTGAATTGGGGGTGGTGGTACCGATTTTTAAGAAAGGTGACAGAAGGCTGTGTTTCAATTAACGGGGCGTTACTCTTCTTAGCCAAACTGGTAAGCTATTTGCTAGGATTCTTGAGTTAAGGTACGAGCTAGAGTTGAGGGACATTTGCAAGAGAAACAATGCGGCTTTCTTCCAGATCGTGGAACCACGGATCAGCTCTTTACTCTCTCGACTGTCCTCGAACAGTCTTGGGAGTTAGCTCAACCGGTCTACATTTGCTTTGCAGATTTGGTGAAGGCTTTCGACCTAGTTCCGCGAGAGAGTTTGTTAAAGGTACTAAGAGAGTATGAAATACCACACTATCTTCGGGAAGCTGTAACTTATCTGTACGAACAAAGTACGAGTTGTGTTCTTGTTCTAGGTAGGAAGTCTGAATCATTTCCAGTAAGCGTTGGGCTTCGTCAAGGTTGTCCTTTGTCTCCACTTTTGTTCCTTGTTTATATGGACAAAATTACTAGATGGGCTGCTCCAACGAATGTCGGTATTCAGTTCGGTTCCATTAGGATATATACGAGACGGGCTGCTCTGGTGAATGTCGGTTTTCAGTTCGGTTTCATTAGGATATATCTCTGCTTTTTGCAGATGATGTTGTATTGTTGGTTTCTTGTCCTGAGGACATTACAATGTCCTTCTAGATCAATTTACGATAGAATGCCAAGCGGCTAGGATGTTGGTTAGTACCTCCAAGACTGTCTCTATGGCTTATATATGTTCGTCTCGGATTCAGGTGTCAATCCGGATTGGGGAAAAGGTTCTTCCTGATGTGGAGGATTCCAAACATCTTGGAGTATTGTTCCTGAGAGATGGCAAGAACATCAGGGAGATTAAGCGGATCTATGCAGCTAACGCAGCAATGAGTTCTTTGTACAGGTTTGTCGTGGTGAAGCGGGAGTTGAGTCTTCGGGCAAAGCTTTCGGTTTACCACGCAATCTTCGTTCCTATCTTAACCTATGATCATGAGCTATGGGTTATGACCGAAATGATAAAATCTCAGATGCAGGTGACCGAAATGAGGTTCCTTCGCATTGTTGCGGGTCTTACCCTAAGAGATAAGGTTTGGAATTCGGTAATCCGGGATAGACTCGGAGTATAGTTGCTGCTTCTCCACATCGAAGTCAGTCGATGTGGCAAGGACACGTTCTGAAGATGTCTACGGGTCGCCTTCCTCTAAGGATTTTCCAGGCCCGACTGTTTGGAAAGATACTTCGAGGTAGACATCGATACCGGTGGCTAGATCAAATCTCGAAACTGGTGAAAGACCGCCTTGGGCTATCTGAAAAAGAACTCTGGTATATCGCCCAGGATCGCGATGTCTGAAGTAGTTTGGTTCGTGCACTGCCTCCACGACCCGACACCCGGACTAGTGGTTGACAAGAAAAATATGGTGTAATATTATTTGTTTTTTTCTTGTAAAGAAATTATTGTTGCTATATATTAATATATAAAAGTCTACTAATTTACTTACAATTTATAATACCTTAAACTGAATTTGAGGTATTATATGTATGTACTTCTACGAGTTGGTTTCAATATTTGAACTAAATACGAATACATTTGAGATTATAAGTCAACAACAGTACGCTAATATTAAAATATGCAATATATAATTAATATTCCAATTTAAATTATATGATCTATTAATAAATAGTTTATAATATTTAATTTGTGGAGAGAGTGAAATTATTATTTTTATTAAAAGTCAAATTTTCGATAGCTATCATCCTCAGGACAAAATAATTTTGTCCTGAGGATTTGAAAATTTGAATATTTGGAATTAAATAGAACAAAACCAAACGTATAAATGAAAGGATTGAAAATGTTCTAATAGATTTCAGAATAAAATAAAAGAATTGTCAATTTATTGTATTCAAATATAGAACGAAACGTTTTGATTTATTATTTATGTAGGCGAAAGATGATGTTGATGTTTAGATAGTGATGCAATTGGTTCGTAACGATATTCGTTACGAATCATTTGCAACACTATAATCTATTTGCAAGACTATATTCATTTGCAACATGTAAGGAGTTTATAAATTCGCAAAATCTTTTTTAATAAACTCTAAATTCTAAACTAAAAAGATAAGAACGAGTAAAGAAAACTATAAATTAGAATAAAACAGGCAATTTAATTTATCTTTAAATAGGCAAGCACAAAAAAGTATTGAATCAATTATATTTTTATATTAAACTACAATTACATCAATAAAGAATATAGAATTATACGATTCTTGAATAGCTATATATAATCTCAACAATTATATTTTTGCAAGCATCGATATTAACTAATATCGATGCTTGTATCGATACTGGATTCTATATAGATTCTCAAAGTATTTCAGTTGAAGCGTTAGTGCTCAATGCATGTGCCCTGATGATCAACTGAGTACTAACGTCAGCTAAGGATGCTGATGTTTAGATCGTGTTGCTACTGGTTCTTGGCGATATGCATACACGAGTTTGCAGATACATGTTTAGGATTAAAGAATAGAGCAGTATAGCATCTTTACGTTTAACAAATTAATGATTTGCTCTGACAGGTCATTTAATATATGGAAAACACAAAAATACAGATTTCTTTCGGATTTTTTGCTAACAAAGGGCTCATTACCTGATGAAAGTTGTTGTCATACTGCTCTTTTATATTGTGTAATGAAAAGGTACTATCAAATTGATTTTTCGGAATTAGCCCTAAATACACAGATAAGCATACAACTGCGATAAATATAAATACCAGACACATCGCAGTCGAGTATATCTGATTCAGGGACTGCAGCTGAAACAGGATTAATAAACAATTAAATTTTGAAAGGAAGGCGAAACATACAAAGAGAATTATCTACAGCTATACAAAGAGCACAAACAGTTTCTTCAACAGTCCTAGTAATTAAATCATCGAACTGATCTTTTCGTAAGCTTCTAAGCTTAATTTCCATCGGCATTTTAATCTGAATTAGAAATCTAAAAAGCACATAATCGCAAAGCATTAACTTCGAAACTATTTGTTTCACTTTTTTTCTCTATTTTAAATGTAAAACACCACGCTTGTAAGACATCTTCTAATTCTTGCAATTCTATTATGTAGAATACATTTTGGTTTTTGATATAATAGTCATAAATAACAATATTTGTATTAAAAAGTCATACTAATTCAATATTATAATCTTCACTATCTCCAACAAAAAAATAAAAATTTATTCGATAAAATTTTGATAGCTTTTCTAAAAAATTAAATATTAAGAATCTCTTTGAATATTATTTAACAGTGATATTTCGCGACACTACCGATAAACGCTAGAGATCAAGCGTACGAAGTTTCAAATGCTTTGCCAGTAAAAATTAATGGGTGTTTAAGTTTATAATAAAAAATTAATAACTACATATCTGCAGATACGTGTTTCATTAGAATTTTAATGTGAATGTCGTCAGAACAGTCGTTATATCAGAAAATATGACAATCTAAATGTGCCTCATTCTATGGTATCATAATGCGACTCAGTTACATGCGTACCTGAACAATTGATTTTCCATTTAACATACTAACACGAAAAAATAATCGAAGTTGTTTCTTATTCTAAAATATATACGATACTATTCCACCACATTGTAAATTTTTGTTGCAAAATAATACATTACTGTTACCTGTTAATAAATGATATATTCTTTAGTTGAACATATTTTTCCTTCGAAATTGGCACATCGCATTTATATCTTTCCTAACGTGACTTTGTATTTTGAAAATTATAGCATTAGCTTACACAACTATCACTCATACAGCTCTCCGTGGTGGTACACTCTCTCTACATAATGTACCTCAATGGTTCGAGGTACACTCTCAAGGATTTCTTAGTCAAACTTTAAAAATGCAGATTTCCAAGTGATCAAGGCTTATAAATAATCATATGATCTGGTCGGTTTATTTCACCCAAGGGAATAAACCAGATGAATAATAGCAAACATTTCTATAGTATTTCAGAACCTATACTTGGGTAAAACGAGGAAATACACAATCTTACCTCATTTACCCACTTTAATTACATTTAATCCCCTTTACACCCTTTTACCCTATGACTCCGATTTACACTCTTTAACCCCTATGAAGTTAAATATGATTTAAGAGGGCAAAGATGGGTGAAAGAACGGAAAAAGGATAAAATGAGTTTAATTGAATAAATTAGGTAAAAAAGGGTATAGGGGATTAAAGAAAGATTAATAAATAATATAAAAAATAATGACAAATACCGTAATCATTTTTTTGGGGAAAACAACCAGCCCCAAACGAAATTGTTCATTTTTAAATGTTCATTTCTAAAATGAACAGTTATTAATGTGTCAATTATAAATAATTATTTATTAATCTATTTACTATTAGATAATCAAAGTAGATTGATTTGATTTTAGATTACAAATATCTGATAATTTACACTAATAAGATAATAATATTTTGATAATAATCTAACGTGAAACGCCAAATTTTATCTTGGAATTTGCACTGTGAAGTCATTCTAAGTGTCTGAACTAAAGCTATACACCGATACTTGAATTTTCGCATATTATGATCACTTTCGAAATTTACAATTCTATTATAATTATTATTTAATCAATAATTATTGATTTCTAAACAAATATGAAATCAACTCAATTAGAATAAAACAGTTTTATTTAATTTAGTTTATTTATTTAATTTATATCTATTTAATTTATTAATAATTTAATAAATTATTTATTTTTAAAATTCCTAATTGCTTATCTTTGGGGGATAATCTGGTTCGAATTGTAATCGGATACTAGTCAGAATGCCAAGCGTAAAGTTAAAGTTAATTAAAGCGTTAAATATATCGCAATAAAGGACTGGATGATAAAATATATTATTACAATATCTGATAAGTTTTAGTGGGTTCACCTCCTAAGTTAAAGCGCAATTATTTGGCTAACTTTTTATAACGATCTGAAAAATGCAATCAAATAGAATTTATTAAAGTTCTTGATGCTGATTTGACTTAGATCCCTAGAAATATTGAACATTTAAATAATTAATCATGCTTTTTCCCCTTCTTATTTAAATAATACAAGTATCAAATATTTATGTTTAATACCTTAGGTTCATCAAAATATAAAATTATAAAATTACATCCTATTCCTGGCCTTCTTATTTCACTAATATGGATTAGAGACAAATATTCAAATCATTTTTGTTTTAATAATAAAAATGAACATTTCATTTGGCAAGCTTCCATTCAATTAAATTAGCAGAATTTGTTGATTATATTTACTTGAGACTATAGATCGAATACGATTAGCAGCACGAGTATCCGCAGTAAATTAATTAAGGATAAGACAACTTCGCAAAACTTTTTCATTAATAATTGTTATTGCATTAATAATCTTACAAGAGAATTAGCATTGAATAATACAAGGGCAAAAACATTAAACTTTAACTGAAACATTACCATTTTTGTTTTTATAATATGTATATATAATATTATATATTACATATAATATTATAATATATAATATTATATATTATAATAAACTAATAATATAGTTTTTTTAATTACATATATTTTTATATAGTTTCATTTGCAGCAGGTATAAATTGAGAAACCAACTTTATACTTTCATGTATAACTTCCGATTATAAGGCTAGGCATCCAAAACGAATGAAACAAGTCTTCTAACTGAAAATCAATGATTTTCATCAATAAAATTTGCAATAAATTAATCTATTTCCCCAGGGCTTGCAATCATCAATAGAAAAAATTTTTTATTACAAACAAAATTTTTGTTTAAAAAAATATGAAATTATAATTATAATTTATGATTTTTTGTAATTAATTTGTTTATAATACAAATATTTTGCCTGATGACAGTAGCAGAAGCTAGCAACGCATAAAAAATAAATTTTCTATTTCGTTTATCCTACCCAAAAGGTCAATTACATTTTTAACATTTTTATCGTGAAAATTAAAAAATTATTTTATACTTGAATAACATATTAAATAATAGGTTAACCTGTTAGCCGGTACAATCTATAATTTCAATGCTAATGAGGCTAGTGTAAAAATTGAATTGCGAACATTGGAAGAATTATTTCATAGCACCGAAGTATTACTCAGATTTTACAATTAAATAAAGATATTACTTGGCGAACAATGATTAATATTTCAAATAAATCAAAACGCAGGCACACAATGAGAACGCTACTGAGTTGATCATAAAATCGTGTTTCCCTGGAGGATATTATATTTTCGAAACATTATCAAAATCGTTTGAATTGTATGATTAATATTTTTATATGATATTTTTCACCTGATTTCGTTTAAAAACTTAAAATTTAATTTTAAAGCGGACATGTACCTATTATAATAATCGTAAAGAAACAAGCAGCAATAATGATTTTTTAATTATGAATTTATGACAAAGCAGCACAAACTATTTCCTTGAAATGACCATTAGTTCAACCAAACGAATTATTGACTTCAATATATTCTTTATATTTTTAGAACTTTGTTCACTCACAACTGGATGGTGGCAAGCAAAGAGCAGTAAAAGTCTTTTGTCTTTTATACCACAGGCAGATCGAAGTAACTTTGACCAATATGATCCCTAAATGCTGCAGGAGCATTTTGTACTTACACTGATCACGTTAAGCTGATTTTGTTGCTATCCAACTCAGAATTCTTTCTGTTTCAGTCCCATCAGAACCCGTTATAGAAAATATAAGGGATAAAAGGTTCATCATTCCACTTATCCCATTATTTCAGCGTACTTTAATTATTTTCTCCTTTGATGGTATTATAGCAGAAATAATGAAAAATAATTTCACAAAATTTCATTGAACACTTTTCACATTTTTAATCGAAAAACTGGAACGTGTAGAGTCAACAATTTATACTGAATGTGTAAATTGTCATTTATACTGGAATGTTTAAAAGGGCACCTAACTCTTTATACATTTCAGCCTTCTTTACTTGTGTGAATTGAAAACGTCATGGCACACTATTATCTCATCACCTTGAGCACATAAATAACTATTATGGAAAAAAATCGAGTGATTTTGTTTGTGGGTTTGTTATTTTGCACGTAACCCACGGACATCACTTTAATTCATTTCTTCGTGGTGTTACTGATTCATACATAAGATTAAAATGTATAGAGTAGAATCGGACAAACGGGGTGTCCACAACCGATATGTGGGTCGCATGATATTAGTGACTAGAGATGATAACCAGCGAGTTGTAAAACAAACGTAAAATGCAATAGAATATCTGGTGCTCATTTAGTCTAAAAAGTGTTTTTAAAAAGTTGATACTGATCCATTATTGATAAATAATTATTGGATCTGGATCAAATGAATAAATTATTTTTGATATTTCGCTAACTTCTGTTAGCATCGTCAGAAAATTACCAATTTCAGTAATTTCCAGTAATTTTCTGAAGATGCTAACATAAGTTAATGAAATATCAAAAATAATTTCTTCCTTTGATCCAGCTCCAATAGTTATTTAAAAAATGTATTCAATTTTAAAATGAAATTAGCAATAAAATGAAAAGAGACTTATTAAAAAGTCTGGTTGTCATAAACAGTTGATGATAATTCTTGGACTATAAGGAATATACGTTGGAAAAACGTGATTACGAATTGTTTTTGTACCAATCAATTACTGCTGTTTTCTTATAACTAATTTATGCTTATAGCCAATAATTAATAGCAAATATATTTTCTCAGATTAACAAACTATAATTCAATATCAAATTTTGTAATTAAAAATTGTCTAAATCTGTCATTTAAATTCTGACAAATTCTGACATGTTTTAACCGATAACGCTATTTAGCATCATTATCATAACTTTTTTTACATTTGATAAGTATCTAAATTATCTATATCTTCATAAGCCATGAGTGCGAAGAAGCTAAAATAGTGTCAATGTTGTACTTATCGGCAACTATATAATCACGAATATAATGCATATATTAGCCTTGTATTATCTGGCAAAACAGTAGTTTTGTTGCAAAAATCAGCTCGTTGTGAGCCCGTCTTCATTTCGGAAATGAACTTATATAATAGTTACAGAACAGCGACTTTGGAATTTTGTAAGCAATTAGATTGTTGTTTATCAAACAGCTCGATCGAAAATCGTCTACAATTGTAACAGCACCAAGGAGCTCTCTAATATTTTATAAAAATCCTTTTTCTAATAACTCAGTGAATTCGAATTATTGGAAGCAGTATCATTTTAAATTAGCTTTATGTCTAACAATTTCAAATAAATGGTTAGTGACTATTAATAAAACGTGTTATACTCTATCATTTATCGAGCCTGAGGTTTACTTGACATTAGTTTATATCTAAATTCTGTACCCTCCTTTCCGATCCACTTTCCGCATCATTCACCGCATAGAAATCGCCTGCATGAAAGTTTACAACGACCTACTCATTTCTCGAGACAGAGCTCTACATAGTCTTCTCATCTTCCTCGATATCTCATCCGCTTCCGACATCGTCGACCACTCCTTCCTCTTGTCTCACCTTCGTTATGATTACGGATTTTCTTACTCCTCCGTAGCATGGCTTGCTTCATATCTATCCGACCGTTCTTTTCGCATCTGTTCAAATTCATCATCCTCTTCTCCCATCCATATTTTCTGCGGGGTCCCACAAGTTTCAGTTCTAGGTTCCCTGCTTTTCTCTCTTTTACTAGGCGATATCTCTCCGTTTATCAAACCTTACTCCTTTAACGTCATGCAATACGCCGATGACATTCTCATATATGTTCATGCAACCGCTTATTGCATACACGATATCACAATTTCTGCCTCCAACTGTCTTTCTTCTATCTACTACCGTAACTCCCATCTTCGTCTCATTCTAAACACAGACAAGTCCAAAATAATGTGGATCCTCCCCCGTCAACCTAACATATCTCCTCCCTTGTATTATTGCCTCATCAATCATCTCCATACTCCACGATCTAACTTTCTTAGGATTTAATTTCGGTGATCACCTTTCCCTTAAACCCTTCGTCCGCGACAATGTCCGTTCGTTTAACTTTATTCTCCGTGACATCTGCCGTATCCGCCACCTCATAGACTTCCGTTCTTGTATGTCTCTTTTCATCGCTTCTCTTTCCTAAAATCGATTACTGCCTCGGCCTTTTCGCCAATTCTCCAAAATCTATCAATCCTACACTTACAACGCATCATCAACTCTGCTGTTCGAGTGGTCCTACGTCTCCGTCGCTTCGACCACACATCCACATATCTTGCCCAACTCTCCTGGCCCACCATCCACATCCGCATCCAACTCCGCCTTCTTCTCGTCACTTTTCGTCTCATCGCTGTCAGCTCCCCGTGGTTCATCAACCTTCCTTTCTTAGATGACACTAACCCAACCTCTCTATCGCTGCGTTTCCCTCATTCCCACTTAATCCACGTTCCCAATTACTCCAGCAACTACGGTATCCGATCCTTCCTCGTTGCCGCCCCTTAACTGGAATCAGCTCTCTCTCGACGTCCGCCGCGCTTCCTCCTTTATCACATTCAAATACCACCTCTGTTCCTTCGTTTTCGACACATGATTTAGATTTTTGTTTGCTTTGCTTTCTTCGTGGTCATGTAAGCGTGCACCGGCACGCATTTGCCACTTCTGTTTTAAATAAATTGTAGGGATCCAGTCGATAAGCCAATCTCTAACCTGGAAAGACAACATTTTTTTCATTCGTAGTATTACATCCGTTAAATACTGCGAATTCTTGTGTATTTTGAGGGCGAAATTGCTCCTCGCTTCGGTACGTTTCTGCGCGATTATGTGATCTGGAGTCAGAACCGAAATTTTCCACTATTAAAAACGAGATAAATGTTTTACTTAATTGATCTATGTCAATTTGTTGAACCTGATTTGTTAATTAATGGATGCTTTTACCCCCAATGCAGAGAGGAAATGTGAAAGATAAATTTCTCTAATTTAATTAGAGAAATAATCAATATTTTTAATTTAATTTAGAAAATAAATAGCAAACAACATAGTATGTGTAGATCATTAAATACAAATAAAAATACTATTTACAATTAGCGCAATAATTATATTTCTTCTTTGAGAAACAGCTTGACTCGTTTATACTTTTCCAACTATCATCATCAACTAATTTAGGAACATTTCTAATCTGTGGATTTAACTTATCGTAAATTTAGAATAATTTACTCTCTAAAATTCATAAATGATTTGCCCGAGTATTTCGATCTTGTCTGTTCCCTAACGGCTTGTGCATCAGCCTCGCTACTCTGCTTAAAAAAAGATGTAGGCTGCTGACTTGATGGATTATTCCCAAATAATGATGAAGATGATTTACTGTTATTTGATGCAGTGAAAACATCTCCGCTGTTACTGTTACCAAATAAATTTTTATTCGAAGGAAACAATGGTTGACCACCGAATTGCTGAGAGCCGAAGAGTGAGCTGCTAGCGGCAGTACTGGTGGTAGGCGATTGGCCGAATATGGAAAATGGCTTGTCGATACTTTGAGTCTGACTTATGGGTGGTTGAGATAGATTCGAGAAATTATTTTGAAAACCTCCAAATGTATTTTGAGAAGTACAGCCGAATAAAGAAGAGTGATGTTGATTTGGTTCTCCAGTAATGGTGTTCAAAGATGATCCGAAAAGAGGTTTATTGGGTGAAAATGTTGGTGTGCTTGTATGAGATCCACCAAACAATGAAGTACTAGTATTAATGCCAGTAGCAGCACAAGGGAATATTGTTGATTTGTTTGAGCCGCTGCCGAATATCGAAAATAGAGTAGCAGCACTGTTGACACTCGATGATGTCGACGGAATACTAGAAATTTGTAAATCGAATATGCTTTTTGTCCCTTTTTCGATTGATGATGAGTTTGCTGAAAATATCGAGGAACCTGTTTGTGATTGATTGCTAAATAATCCGAAAGCAGACGAAGCTGTTATAGACGCTGTGTCGGTTGTAGTAAAAAGCGGCGAGTTTCCAACGGATGAATTCGTAGTCTTGAATAAAGATGAAAATACAGGCATACCTGTCGCAGTAGAAAGGCTATTAGAACTCATATTATTTTGGAATAACGTAAACGGCGAAGTTGACGAGTTTGCTAATGATTGAACATTAGGGATATTTGCTTTGACTGCAGGAAAGACAATATTTGAAGTATTTGTAGTTTGCAATGTGGTCTTATTGCTATCAATGGGAAACATATTCGGAATAGAGAAAGTAGTTGATGATGAGTTTGTTGTTGGCACGGAGTTGCTAGCACTAGACATCGAAAATATGTTAGATGGCTTCGATGGGGCTACATTGCTAGAAAGTTGATTAAATGATGTTGCATTATTACTTGATTTTTGAAAGAATGATGACTGCGGTGAACCTGAAATTGATTGACATTGAAATATGTTAACCTGTCCAAATATTCCGTAAGAAGTTGTTGTTGCAGGAATTGCTGAAGTCGATGATTTTGCATTATCTAATGTAAGTGTATCGAATAACGGTATTGGCTCGTTATTGACGAATTGATCTGGTTTCTGGTCTATATAAGGCATGCTTTGAAGGTTGTCTTTACTTAGACGTGAAGATAAAGAATCATTCAAAATCGATGAAGTACTTGTCGGGCTACTGACTGTTGGTTTCAAAGACTCGACGACATTCACTGAAGCCACTGACGACGCTGTTGATTTTATTGCTTCATTAGAAGAGGATTGTTTACAAAAGATATTACTTAATGGTACATCTGGTGTTTGAGTGTCAAATTTGTTAACAGACAAGCTTGTTGTCGAGAAAATCGGTGAGGTTGCGCTTGGTGAAACTAATGACGTGGCACGATCCTGCAGTGAGCTATTTTGTGAAAGCTGTTTTCCGAATAATGATTGTTCAACAGTACCGAATTGAAATGGTGATGTATTTGCTGTAGATGCTGAACAAGTAGTCACATATTGAGAAGAGCTGGTTGTAAATATGGAAGGAATAGTGGCATCTTGATGTTTATTTTGAGAATTTGTATTTGATAATGGTGATTGGTTAGGTGTACCGAATTGAAACGGGGAATTATTTGCCGTTGATACTGAAAGCGTCGTAGCTGTCGGTTGAGAAAAGTTGGGTGTGACTATAGATTGATCATTACTTCTACCATCTTTAGATTTGTTTGAAGCTAACTTCTTTTCGACTAGTTCTTGGTCCGTCTTACCGAATTGAAACAGCGAAGCAGAGTTACTGGTTGTTGTGCACTTAAGTGTAGATAGAGAAGAACTAGATGAGAATACAGGCTGAACACTACTCTTATCTTGGGAATTGTGCAGAAAAGCCTTAGAGGCGACAGGCAACGATTCAGTTTTGGCTAATTGAAATAGTGAATTACTTGATGTAGATGGTATAGTTGTTTTTGAATTAACGATATTTAATATTTGCGATGAGCTTTGCAGAGATGTGGATAAGGTGTCTTGTTTCATTTCGCTTTGTATATATAGGTTATTAGAAGATGATTGATCAGCAGCCATTTCAGATGTTGATGGTAGATAATTATCTGGCGTTGCTGTTAAGCTATCGCTCGTTGACTTCATCGCTTCAACTATAATATCATCATGCAAAGGGGTCGACAAAAATGTTATCGGCACCGGATCCTGATTTTTCACCAGTGAGTTAATGCTACTTTCTTTTGATATATTTTGAATAGCAAACTGATTTTCAAAAGGGGGTTGGTCATTCATACCAAATTGAAACATAAGCTTACTGTTTGCTGCTTTGGGTGGTGAAGCTGTAGTTGAAGAGGGTAATGTGGAAGTTGCCGGGTTAGATAAAATTCCAGAAGATAGAGAAGCGAAATCAGATGATACATTTGTTTTATCCTTTGTGATGCTTGAAAGGTTTACACTACTCTGGAGATTAAATGTTGATTGATCGCTGGTAGAAGTTACTGCTGATTTCCCCGAAATACTAGCAAAAAGTGACAACAGCTCGTCTGCACTTTTTCTGGACGGAAGCGGTAAAAATATATCATTGGCAATATAATTTGATGATTTCGATGATTGGCTATTATCTATAGTGAATTTTGGTAACATTGCAGTAGGCATAGTGTCTATTTCGACGTTATTAGTGACCATATGAGTTGACTTTGTTCCTGATAGATTGATAAAATTTGTGCCGGATTTGTTTAGATCAGTAGCAACCGATGGTTTTTCTTGTAAATTAAAGCTGAAGTTGGAAATTCCAAATGAAGAATCAGATATTTTAAAAGGTCCATCGCTGAGGCTTGACTTATCTATTTTATCTGATATCGTTGAAGATATCGACAATTGATCTTTGATCGACGACGTTAACTGATTGGCTACTGATCTTGACTGAGTTGTTTCTTCCTTTATTTTGCTCATTTCTATTGGATCCAGTATGGTGCTTTGGGACTGTGGCGTTGTTCCTCGTTCTTGTCGATACGTAGGGGATTGATTCATTATGCTAAATGATGCTTGTTGAATAACAGTGGTGTCGGTTTGATTGGGAATGGGAGCTATTGAAGCAAAATTCCGAGTCTCCGACACATTTGTCCCGTAATTTATCAATGGATTTTGTTTATCTTGTTCATCAATTGGACAAGTTTCATTTGTCAATATGTCACAGGCACTCGATGAATTGCTTGATTCCAATCCATTCGTACTGCCAAAATGATCTTGATGCGAATTTTCAGTAAACGACCAAAATGTTGTTGAACCGTGGAAGCCTTGATTTTTGATTGACTTTTCAGACTGTTGCAATAAAGCTAACTGCGCAGAAGTAGATGTTTGCGGTAACGCATGTTCGTCTTTGACTTTAGCTTGTATCACTGTACTATCTGACTTGTGACTGATAAGCACAACTTCCCAGTCATCATCACAGTACGGGTTCATTGTAATATTTTGTCGATGTGGTACTTTTGGCATTACTGATATAATGTTATAGTCTCGAATCATATCTTGCTGATAGAATACAGGTGTCTTTGTTGCTATATTTAAAGTACAAGCGTCTTTTGCAAAAGTCGGAGGCTCACACATCCTACCGACAACTCCACATTTCCTACTCAGCCTCAGAGATTCCATTTGTGCGGATAGTAATGCCACCACTTTATTCTGATTTGAGGATAATAATTTGTCGATAACTTGTATTTTTTGTTCAAGGTCGTTTAGTTTTCGAAACGATTGATTGGACTTTGAATGTATGCGATTTGAAATTGCCGGTCTATTGCGGCGAGTATCCTCATTTTGCATATAATCTTTGCAGATGGATAACATTGCGCTTTGGCTAGCAGTAGAAGAAACAGCCAAAATCAAATCCTTCATATGTTTGTTATACTCATCATTGATAACTTCTAGCTTGCGCTGAGCGCATGTGACACACTCTTGTAATTGATTGCAGCTTAGTTCATCTTGTTTCTGGTGAAATAAATACAAAGTCTGCATACCTGACTGAATTTGATTAATCAGCGTTTCCAAAGAAGAATTATTGGCATCAGCCTTTTGATTATCAGTATAGATATCTTCGTTATTGCTGAACTCGTGTACTATAAGAGGAAAGCTATCGCCAAACGTAAAGTAAAACGGAAACACCTGACCCGAAGAGGAAAGCAAATATACTGCTGTGTCGATTACTATAATCTGTCGAACGACGTGCAAGCAACTGTGATCACTAGTAATTGGCAGACTTAGAGACTCACACTGAAATTCGGACAACATAAATTTTCCACATTCGCCAAAGTGTACTTTAATGACTACTATTTCATTGGAAAATGAATCGCCAACAAGAATAATATTTTTGTCTAATTGTTGAAAGTAAATCTGGCGATTTTTTGTTAATGTTTCCGTTTCTACGCTGTTACTGGAACTAATGGCACCACCACCGGATCTGATACCGGCAAATGCACATAGTTTCAGCTTGGTTGTCCTACCAGTGGGACAATCATGAGCAATTAATTCAGATGAGTCCGTTACCGACAGTATTACATTCGGAAAAAGTGAATATACAGATCGAAGTTTAACATTGTCTCGCTCTTTTAGAATTTTAGTAAACGGACGCAATCTGCCAACAACAGTTAAATCACTGTTAAGATATAGACAACTTCCGTTGTTAAGAAGAACTATAAGAAATATACATTTCTGACGGAAACAAGCTCCCACAATTTCTTTGTTAGTTTGCTTGCTGGTAATTGTAACACGAGTGCGTCCTTCAGCAGTCACTTTGCTAAATGAAATTAGTTTCATATGTTTTTGTTTGAATACGTATAGTAAATTAGGATCAGTTGGATGCCATAACACCTGTTTGATAATTTCATCATCGTGGTCATCTAGTTGCACTATTGTATGAAGCTTAGTCAGCTTTATGGTCCGATTTATCTGCTCAACATTGTATAGATGAACGCTATTTCCCCAAATTGCACAAATTTGAAATTGTTTCGAATTAGCGAGAAGCCAATCAGGTCTTGATTTGACTGGTACGCTATAAATTTTATAGCTTAGTGAAACCTCGTCTGTTCGTACATCGTAAATGTCTATTGAGTGCTGATTGGCATAAATTAAAAATCTGTGCTGATTTGGTTTTTGAATAAAAATCATCGTTGTACGACATTGATCGCTTAGATCTTGTGGATCTTCAATAACCCCATGATCAAGAGCAAAGGTGATATACATTTTAATTTTTATCTAAAATCGGTGAAAATTTTTTGTTAGCTATATTCAATTTTAAAATCTTAAAGATTTTGTTGAGTGCTTTATCTTTAATTTCCTGAGGCAATTTCAAAAATAGCAAAATTATAATTTTAAATAAATTGTAAATCCCCATTAATAACATATGCAAATGTTAATACGACAATAGAATATTAAGAATTTCGATTCATTTGAAATCATTAACTGCACTAAAAGTTAAGTACGCCATTTTTTATTATTAATAATAACATATCAAAGGGATGATGCAAATTTACTATGCAAAAGTATACGCAATTTATTTATGGTTATGGAAGTGAAAAAGGTTAAATAATTATCATATTCACTCTCCACAGTTCATCCTTTCCGCATATTCTCGTTTTCTTCACTTATAACTGAAACGGCGGAGCAAACCATTATCAGGAATCATGTTAGGAACAATATATTTTTGATGATTTCATCTATTTTCAATATTGGCTACAGTAAGAATAACCCCATTACAAACGTGCAAATACTTTTGCATGCTAATTTAATTTAAATATAATTATATAGAATCACATTAAGATAATACAAGGTTAATAAGTTTAGCTAAAGAAAGAAAATATCAAATGGCATAAACTTCTTTCTTCTTACTTCTGTTAAAGCCCCCATATTCACGGCCTCAGGTCCGATGCAATCTGAGCCCCACAGCCAATTCAACACTCCACTCTTCACAAATAAAAATGGACAACAAACATGAATACATTGTTCATGATAACTTAATGCAGGTTGGTCAATTGCTGGCACTCGTGCCACACTAGGTATGCCACTATTTCTGGCAAGCGAAACTTCTGTTTTTAATTTAATAATATGTTACTGATAAACGATATTGTAAAAAGTGTTTCGTAAAAAATACAATATTAAATGAATGACGCCAAGCTTGTAATGTTGTACAACGACAGCTCGGAAAAAATACTATATATTTTTAAATAGAAAACGCAACGCTTTTAAGTTTTATTTGAGTGAATACCTTCCTATTTTGCCGGATACGTATATCCAACTGTAAAGATGAATGAACTTCGTTGTTATTATTATTTACAATATTCTTATCGAGAAAAGTATAAATTAAAGAATATGTTAAGCTTTTAACACGTTTATATAATGAACATCTCAATAAATATTGGTTTGTACGATAAAATAATTCGCATTAGAAACACAAACTAACAAGTTTGGCACCCTAAATTCAACGGGTTATTACAAATATTTAGATAACAAACATGTTTATAATTAGTGAAATAATCTTTAAATTTTAATAAAAAAATCATTTAATCATTATTGTTCTCTTTTGTAAATCAAATTAATATGATTAATATTAATTTAATATTAATATAATATTAATATTAATATTATTATTAATATTAATTTAATTATTAATATTAATTTGCGGGTAACCAATGTTGTATTAATTAATAATATTCCACATTAAAAAGCAATCATTAATTATTGAAATAAATATTAAAATAATCTTAAAATTTTAATAAAAAATATCCTTTAATCAAACGATGTAAAGTAAGGACTTTCAAATTTAATGAGTTTCAAATTTTATCAGCTGCTTATGATTTGTGATTTTGTATCGCTGATAAAATGAACACTAAAATTCAAAGTTTTTTAAAAAAATGCAAGGAAATCTAAGGGCAAGTAGAATTTTAGCAAAAAATATTTAATATAATTGGATGATATAAAATTTACGGCAAGCAACAAATTTAAAAGACTTCACCTATTGCGATATCACTCTCAAGCAGTGAACAATTCTCTATAAATTAGTTCACCGCTTGCAATTAACTGTTGTATAACATTCACAATAACAACATGCACATACGCTTTGTTCAAGCGTGTGAATTCTGTTTATGATCGCTTAATCTACTAGAAAATCACATTTTCTTTCTAGTTCAAGTGTGTTAAAATATTGCAGTATTTTCAGTCTCTCCTTGAAGTGAAATAATCAGATGTAATATGAGTCGTTGACAAACGACAGAACTACTAAACAATTCAAATTTTTAATGAGACAATTCATTTTAGCAAAATAATTATGAAAAAACTAAGGTTTATTTGTATAAATAAATGAATTCATAAATGTTATAAAAAATAAAACTACGTCATTCGGCCCATAATTGAGGTTGTTTTCATAACAACTGCTTTACAAAACTGGTTTAATTAATTATAAAATTAATTTTTAAAAGAAATTAGAATCACACTAACGATTCGTGATAAAGAGTAATTTTGATTGTCATTTTAATGTTAAAACGAGTTATATCATAAAAAATATCGATCATGCACATGAAAAAGGTATGGAGACCTTGAAAAACGTATGCATACGTTTTTTATTCATTCTCAATACACGCTACATATCAATGCACGCTTATATTACACGCTTTTTATTCTTTTAAATGAATATATTTTTATTCTTATAATTCACGCTTGTTTATTCATTCAATACACGCTTATATCATTCAATACAAAACATCTATGGATATTAAAGAATTATTACAGCTGGATTAAAGAAAGAAGGGAAATTTTATTTGATATTTCGCTAACCTGTGTTAGCATCTTCAAATAATTCTTTATTAATTATGTAAAGAAATTTAACATTTAAAAATTAAAATTTGGAATTATTCAATGTTTGTATTTGCTAGATATATTTAAAATTACTTTTTATAAAAGATATATCATTCAATACACGCCACATATAAACGTATAAACGGTGATAGTCATCAAGCATTATTTAAATTTATTAAAGTTTTTGACAAATTATCGCTTTGTAATAGTATTTAGCAGTATATTGATATAATTTAAAAAATATTATATTCATAATATTATTACAAAATCGAGTGAATCCCATTAATGGGGCCAAATATTCAAAGGAAATTTGTGAACAAGTTGCTTGCACGACTTGTACAAGATTCGAATTGTGCAAGATTGTAGATGTGACTCATTTCGTACATCCTAGAATGCTTTTTACAACTGTTTTGAAAATTACTTTATGATTGCGTTGCGTTTGATAATTATCAAACCTCTCACTTTACAGGAGAGTATATGCTTTCTATCGAACTTGTCTACAATTACACTTAGCGTTGCCATTAGCATTTCACCCTTTACCCATACCAGGAAATATTTAGTTAAATACCGCCTTTTTCCGGTTCTTATATTTATCATTATAGAAAGTACCAGTAAGAAAGTAGTACTTTCTTATACATTTAGAAATGTGTAGTGAATATTACTACATGAATCATTAAACACCTCATTAATTGACAAGTGTTCATAACACAAAAAAATTATGATTAAAATTGTTTTTGAGATAAAAACATTTTTTCTCAAATTTTTCATAACGATTTTTTCATATTATTTGAATCAACAGAGTCAAATATACCAACTATCAAAATTTTAGCTCAAATAAACTAGCAGATGAAGAGAAATGTAATTTTCAATTAGGGATGATTTGTTCAATTTATGTTTTCAACATAGTAATGAAAAAAATCATTTTGATGAACTGCTTTAACTTAAACTAAGTCTTTACTGTAATATAAAAGGTTTTTAAAAAGAGGTAAGCTATTCACGCGCGAATTTCGCCTCCAAGCATATTCGCCCAAATAAAGGTCAATCCACCATTTGTATTTTGCTTTTCCCTCCGTAGCATGTTTTAATGGACGCTATTGAGACTCAATTTTCTGAGTATGACATCCAAGAAATTTAGAATACATGTACACATGTTAATGAATCCTTGGTACCTGAAATTGGATCTACAAATTTTTATGGTCAACCGTGAAGTTGCTGTAACCATAGTCTTCTAATTTGATATAAGCCATCGCTGTGAATGTTACTACCTGATTAAATAAGTTATATTAATCTTGGATTTTGCTATATGTAGTTGAACATTACCAGGTTTGACAAGTTTTCTGATTAAGGGGTTAGTGTCAGAATCGCTGTGATTATTCATGCATATTTCGAGCCTTTAATAATAAATAATAAAGATAGAAACATAATCATTTACCTGAGATCTCCAGCCTCATCAATCATACCCCAAATCCACGTTCCTTACACTATACGACTTGATCCCATTTTCTTTTGCCGATTTTAGCTTCGTCTACATAAATTATCACGCCATTACTATCGATTAGCAATTTAGCTTGCTTTTTGAGAACTATTGCTAACATGATCACGCGACAGTAATTCCGGCAATCGGCGACCGTAGCAGAGGATAATGTTATGTCATCCGCAGACAGACGGCACTCATTTTGGGTCGTATTCACATTAAAACCAGTTGGGAAACAATATGTAATCTAAATAGGACAATAAAATTCTGAAATTCAATAAAGTTATACCAACACAGCTTTGCGCAAGTCAATACGACAATTTTCAAATCAAGTGCCCTTGAGTGGTGAATAAAATGTCGGCTTTCTTTGTTTATTTTTCCAGGACACGGGAAATCGTGCACATTTAAATGCACTTCACATTTTGTTTCCTTTTTATGGGTATTACAAAATAAGTTTGATTTATTAGACCTTCAAATCCAAATAAAAAAGTGAAACACCATATTCACCAATATCTTTAAACCACTGAATGCAGGCATATTCGTTTTAGCATGGCCAAGACACTAGGATGACAATATTTAAAGGCATATTGATCTGAAAAGTAAGTGACTAGATGTATATCGAATTAACTCTATGCTATCAACGGACTATTTTTTCTATCACCTACCTTAACAATCTTGCACCTTCCACGTTCTCCCTTCCCCTGTCCCTTTTCCATTCCCCAATCTCCCTTTCCAACTTCCCCATTCCTCAATCCCCGCGTTATCTTCCTTATTCTCCCATTGCACAATGAAAATTAAGATTTTCTTATTAGGATATCCTTATCCTTATTTTTAATTGGGAATAAGATGTATTGGGAACATCCTTCCAATTTCAAGGATGTCATACACAAATACAGTCTCAATATCGTCCATTAAAACATTTTATGAAGAAAAGGGCAAAGTATAAATGGTGGATAGACCTTTATTTAGGTGAATATGCTTGGAGGCGAAATTCACCTGTGAATTGCTTATCTCTCTTCGAAAAACTTTTAGACGACATAAAAGACTTAATTTTAAACATTTCATCAAAATGATTTTTTTCATTACAGGTGAAAACCTAAATTAAAGTAATTTCTTCTAAAATAAAACATTACATTTCTCTTCACCTGAGAGTTTTTGAGCTAAACTTTAGTAGTTGGTATATTCGACTAACATATTCAAATAATACGAAAAAAATCGTTGTGTCCATGATTGAAAAATTTGAGAAAAAAAGTTTTTATCTCAAAAATAATTTTTATAGTAATTTTTTTAACTTTTAATTAATATACTTTTTATATGTTAAGTACAATTGTTTATTTATGAGGTATTTAAAGTATCAGGTCGTAATATGCACTGCATATTTTAATTTTTAATTTTTTTCTAGTGCATTGTGCTTCGGCTTTATACAAGCGTGTTGCTTGTTTAGCAACCTCAGTAAGCTGATGAGGGAAGGAACGATAGCACACATGCTGTCCTGTGAAGCCACTGCTTACGCAAACCATACCGGATGATTTGCATAATAATACATCGATAATCATACATCGGCTGATCACCTATGGAGGAGCGTGCGTTTAGTGAATTCCTTTCAGAGGTTTACTGAGGATTAAGTACTGTCGAAGTTGTGTAGCTACAGGGCGCACTGTTGAGAACATTATGTAGTGCTGAGTAACATTATGGTCTAACTATGTAGCCACATAGTTAGACCATCCTGTAGTGATGAGTAACCTAAGGTCTAAACGCCTTATTGTAGGCTAAGCTTCTGTGGTAGGAGCATTCCGGGTTAAGCTTCCCGACGAAGGTTGTAAAAAAAGCATGTATGTTTATACTTTCCTGATCGTGTTAATTAAAAAAGTTGTATTGAAAGTCTTTCTAAGATGGTTTATAAGAAATTAATTTGAAAACTAATTTGGACTCCTGGATGACAATATTGTTTGCATATCAACCAGTCTAAATTACAATCAGTTTTTTAATTATCCAAAATAATTAAATAATCATCAGTAAACAAGCATAACATGCTTGTTTACACCGTGTGTACATTCTTTCTTATTAATATAACATCACCAGTAGTTTTCAATTCATATAACCACTATATGTGGAGTGACGAATCTTAGCATCTGCGCTAGAGCTTTTCTCGTGCTTTGTAGCTAGAGAGCTTTTGCTCGTGTATTTTGCCTCACAAGAATACAAGCGTGTTGCTTGTTCAGCAACCTTAGTAAGCTGATGAAAGAAGGAACGATAGCACACGTACTGTCCTGTGAAGCATTCATGCATAACATATAGTAGTACAAAGATGTACAGTAGTAGATCAATATACTTCAGCCTATTGATCTGATTCTGTTTAAAATTTCTTAGTTCGTAGAGAAAATGATGATCATTCGTCTCAATCATCAATGTTAAACGTCGTTCAGTTTACAAAATTGAATATAAAATATAAAATTTCAAGTTTGGAAGTTTGAACGCAGACAAAATATATTTTTAAATATTTAAATATTTTCAAAATATTATTTATATTTAAATATTATGTAAATTGAGATTATAATTTACTTTTCATAAGTAACATGATTCTTGTCTAAATGCTAAATAACATGGAAATACAATTGATTAATCTGCTATTTTATTAAAATAAAATACATTTGTATTTTTGAATTTTAATTGTAGAATACATGTGTTTGCCCGGATATTTGGCATATTACTTTTTTTCAACGTTTACAAGTGTGCGAAATTTGGTATCGAAATCAATAAGAAATTGACATCAAGCCCTTTTCGTTAATATTAAATGAAATCAGAGTATGAATATGACGAATATTTATGGCTAATTGAAGTTCCAGTGACTAAATTAATAATTGAAAATGCGACCATTACGCGAGTAATTGGTGCATAGTTAAGTTAATAACAATTTAATTAATTATTTAAAAACTACTAGTGACGATATATTAATAAGAAATAATTTAAATACAGCTTTTGTAATTAAGACGAACAGGAAAGTATAAACCTGCAGGCTTTTTTACAACCTTCGTCGGGAAGCTTAACCCGGAGCAAAATACACGTTGGGAAGACTCTTAACCCGGAACTACAACCACGTCGCTTAAACGGGGCTACAACCACGTCGGGAAGCTTCACTACAGGGCCACACTAATGATACCACCCTGTAGTGATGAGTAGACTAAGGTCGAAACGCCCTATTGGGGGCTAGGCGTCTTTGGTAGACGCATTCCGGATTAAGCTTCTAGACGAAGTTTGTAAAAAAGCATACAGGTTCATACTTCCATCTTCGTGTTAATTAAAAAAGTTTTATTGAAATTCTTTCTTAAAAAATTATAAATAAAATATCTCGTAATAAAATCAAAAGCCTAATATATAAAAGCCTAAATATCCTCGATCAAAAGCCTAATAACCACGTACGTATCTTACTAATTCCTTCCGTTATGTAAAATACGAGAACCGGAAAAAGGTGGTATTAAACTAAACACTGTCCCACCATACTTAATATATTTTGAATTATTTTGAATTTTGCATATTCTTACTTGTGTTTAAACAGACTGAAGCTCCTAATGTACTAAAAGGCATACTTGTAATCCAGAAAGCGACATTGATAAGAGTCAATTGATATTTCATGTAAATATAATGCCATTCCAAAAATACGATTTACATTGGGTTTCCCAATCTTGTGAAGTAAATCTTCAACTCGCATTGTACGACATTTTAAATTGTTCCTTAGAAATAAGTTAAGGATTATATATCATTGCTAAACATGCCGTCAATTAGTCATTCAACCGACTTTAGACTTTTATCAACAAATGATATACTAAGAATCTTCAGTGTCTTAAATTTATTGACAATGTTCCTATATTTTATAATTCGTATTAGCAACATAACTAAGATCAACGAATATATTATCTCAACTATCCACTTGCATCTATCATACCTAGGATAAAACTTCTATTATCCATTCAATTTTCCTTATATTTTATTTTTCAACATTGGACCTTTCGACTTAAAGGATGATATAAACACCACCAATTTTATTAGTGTGATGTATAACTAAAACCGTGTAAAATTCACGACATTGTATACTTTCACGTAAAAATACCTAAGATCCAATTCCTCTAGACCATTCAACCAACATTATATTCCCTTTTCCAACTGAGGCTTAATCGAGTTGAACGATACCAACACTATAAATTTTATTAGTATGCTGCATACGAATTAGTCAATCTAAACAAACCTCACGTCAATCCAGATAACAATCAGATATTGTTGTCGGAGTATCATTTTATCAACGTATATCCATACTATTGAAAAGCAGTATGTCGTTGTACAAATAATATAATAAGATTAAAATGAGATATCTTCGTCAATAGTATTTCATGCTAAATCGAGACAAACCTCACGGCGACCTAGATACCAATCAGATATTGTTGCCGGTGTATCATTTTATCATCGTAGATGATAAAATGGATTGTTGAATAACTAGTCAATTATTTTCCAACCCCATTCTTAATCCTTTTGATATGCTGTGGCATACACAATCTGCTCATGAAAAAATATTCGCTCCTCTTTTAATAACTATTTCCTATTTACGTGAACTGCAAAATATTCCTGCTTGATTATATAATAAAACGACGATATTTGCTCTTATAATAGCAAAAACCATAATTTAGCCATTTTTCTTCGTATAAGATTTGCAATAACATCAACACCTACATTACCCATATAAATCTTTACAACTTACAATCTACATTTATTTCTTCACATAGTGTCTAAATTTAATATAACATTTAATGTTCAAAATTTAAATTTTTGAGCATTTAATGTTCAAAATTTAAATTTTTGAGCATTTAATGTTCAAAGTTTAATTTTATACATTCTAATTAGACATTACTGTCTAATTTTGAACTTATCCACTTCTAATTAGTATACTAAGTTCTCTTATAATTATAGAACTTAGTATAGGGCGTTATCTTCTTTTTCATTGCTATGAATTGTCTAATAAATAAAAAATAATTTATATTATTTATAAATTATAAATATTAAATAAATTGCTTCAGATATTTCAGGATTTTAGTCTTCAACACTGAAACATTTTTATCCTCGAAAAAACCAGCAACTGATTGATCGCTTAGGCACTCGAGTATACAAGCGGCATTGCCTCGCTGAGCCGCTACGCTTAATCGCTGCATGAGGAAAGCCGTTGATCGAATTTCACCCGTGGTTCCGGATATCATCTTTCTGATCTCTTCGATAAAATACGAGGTTTCCTTGCTCAAGACTCCCTAGGACTCAACGGATACTGGAACGATTGTAACTACCTCACCAGTCCAAATGACTGCTTTATCCTCGTAACTCACCATTAGAGGGTTCATACAGATAACGTCCCAAATTAGTATTTTACCGTTCTTCCAAGGAATCAGTTCTTCCATCCGGTCGATTGACATAGCTGCGACACAAACCGACCGGCTCTAATCAAGAAGGTATCACCGCTGAAGATTAAACCATTCAAATTGTGTGGTTCAACTCGGTGTCGAGTGTGCTGGGATAGGCTGTGTCGAGAGAGTGCGTAAACCATGCAAGCCCAATGCGTCGCTGGTATTTCTGCATCAACACGTGAATTCCTCCGCTAAATTTGATGCCGAGTCGTAGTGCCACAGCGATTGTGAAGGATACATCGTCCATTATTGTGCCAACCGCCGAGCAAAAGTTGAAATTTTTTTATAAAATTTAAGCACAAATAAGATCACATAACTGAGTCTGAATTTTATACTTTATATTTTAAAAATGAAGATGAATAATAAACAATTATATAAGATTTTATATAATTTATATTTATATCAAGTTTAAATTTAAAATAAAAGTCATTTTTATGAATTGATTAATAAATAACATACGATGTATCAGAATAAGGAATAGGGATCATCATAAGGAACTGCTATGTTATTATGTTTCGGCACCTCATCTTCGACCTAACATAACAGCAAGGATAAAGTAATATTTTTAAATTATAAATATTTAAATGGCGTTTTGATTAAGAATATGTCGCATTAACATATCAGTACCTGACCGATCTACTATCCAACGTTCAAATAAAACTCGTATGTCATAGAACGTTTAAGTTTGAGAGTAAAACGTTCTGAAAAATTGCAATCGTGAATATGAGATACAATAATACGATATAAAAAGAATATGATAAAAATGATATCTGATGCATTTAATATCAATTTGACAAAAATAATAAAATTATAAGAATGAAATTTTTAGCAAGAGATTTTTCACCGATGAGGCAAATGTGGTGATTTAAGTGATTTTCACGGAAACAATTTTAATTTAATAATTTGAATTTTGCAGAATTTGGTAATTAAAAGGAGGAAACTTTTATACGCTAACTACCATTGACGAAATAATAAATTAAAATTAAATAGTTATGGCGATTCTGTATATTCATTGTAATAAACGGCAAATTACGACAAGTAGACCAACCCTAATGGCCGCGTATCATTACTATCATTATTATTACGCTTCATTATTACAGATAATAATCCCTGGAGACATAATAATCCCTGATATGATCACAAGATACATGTAATCGCAATGCACACGGAACTGCGATATTCAAGTCACATAACTGGTTTACCTTGCACTAATGTCAAAACATACTATTTAGTGA
Organism: Pomphorhynchus laevis; assembly: GCA_012934845.2. Lineage (NCBI taxonomy): Eukaryota > Metazoa > Acanthocephala > Palaeacanthocephala > Echinorhynchida > Pomphorhynchidae > Pomphorhynchus > Pomphorhynchus laevis. Next base: position 70,692 of record WNNJ02000862.1, on the reverse strand, counting down.
TACTATCTTTGCAGTAGACGCCAAACGTAGTTACAACGAGCAATCCTAATCACTGCCGTTTTGTCGTCATTACTGCTCATCATTAAAGGATACTCCTCACAACTGGTTGCGACAAAAACACTCATCACAACTGGTTGCGACAAAAGTAATGGGAAACCTTTATCGTTTAAATTTGTATTGGGAAATTATAACTGTAATAATTTGTAAAGGTTTAGCAATTTATTACACATTAAAAACTGTAAAAAATCATCAAAATGTGTAAAACAAATTAAAAAGGTAAAATAAAATCACAAAATGTAATTTACCTATTTATAGCAGTTTTTGAATTCTATTGTTTCTTGTTTGTTCACTTTGCTGACAGTGTACAATTTTTAAGTTATTTTATATTAAATGGTTTTATAACGGAGTATTTAAAGAGTAAAGGCATGCGACCGCGAATCCTTGCAATTGAAATACCTTAATATTTTGACAGACTTTGGAAATCAGTGAACATTTAAGAATCCCTTTAATATTATAGTTTATTAATATTTAATATTTATTATAGTTTACTAATATTAATATTGATATTATTATTTTTATTAAAAAGCATATAACTAATTAAATCAGTGATTAATTAATGGGGACTAATTAATGTCTAAATTAGCATATAAGGCAAATGAAATTACTCAGCTACTTGGAAATATTTTAAAATTTAATGCACACGTAAGGAGTACACGATTATAAAAAAAGAAATTACTCTCACTGCATAAAATCAATTTCGGTTATTATTTTTACATAAAGATAAGTAGAGATAAGTGTTCCTTTAAATAGAATATTTTTAAGAATGTCGAATAAGAGATAACACAAGAATTGTAAGTTTATAATAAATTAAACTACTTAGTGCTAAGGACTTTAATTATACTAAAATTAATCTTTAATTTTAATTCTAATACATTGCATATTATTTATTAGTCAATTTATAAATATTTAATTAATTTTTTATCTAATTAAAATTTAAATTTAGCTTAAAATATTTAAGATCAAAATACTTTAGATTTAAATATTTATTTTAATTGATGTTTAGGAATGAATGACTAATTGACGGCATGTTTAGCAATGATATATAATCCTTAACTTATTTCTAAGGAACAATTTAAAATGTCGTACAATGCGAGTTGAAGATTGGCTTAGCAGGATCGGGAAACCGTCTTTTTTGAAATGACATAATAGACGCATGGGATATCAGTTGTAACTCTAAAGAAGTTTAACTCTATAGAAGTTTTATCCTAGGTATGATAGATGCAAGTGGATAGTTGAGATAATATATTCGTTGATCTTAGTTATGTTGCTAATACGAATTATAAAATATAGGAACATTGTCAATAAATTTAAGACACTGAAGATTCTTAGTATATCATTTGTTGATAAAAGTCTAAAGTCGGTTGAATGACTAATTGACGGCATGTTTAGCAATGATATATAATCCTTAACTTATTTCTAAGGAACAATTTAAAATGTCGTACAATGCGAGTTGAAGATTTACTTCACAAGATTGGGAAACCCAATGTAAATCGTATTTTTGGAATGGCATTATATTTACATGAAATATCAATTGACTCTTATCAATGTCGCTTTCTGGATTACAAGTATGCCTTTTAGTACATTAGGAGCTTCAGTCTGTTTAAACACAAGTAAGAATAAGCACAATTCAAAATAATTTAAAATAGATTAAGTGAAAGGTATGGTTGGACAGTGTTTTGTTAAATACCACCCTTTTCCCGTTCTCGTATTTTACATATCGCATGAAATATCAGTTGCAACTCTTATTAATGTCACTTGAATGACTGTTAAATTGACGGCATGTTTAGCAATGATAATTAACAATTTCAAATTTTAAATAAATCATTTTCTCGAATCCCTCAAATTATGATGATTATCCAATGCAACGGATGACATCGATAATTTGCATAAGTTATACATTATGTACAACATATACATTTTGTCCCCACCTTGGAATCGGATGCAATTGCTTTATTATATAATAAATGCCTAAATTCATGTATAATTAATCAATGTGGACTAATTAATGTCTACATTAACTTATGCATCAAATTGCATCCCGTTTCTAATAATGCTGTAAAACAGCTATCCAAGATAATTTAGATTAAAAAAGAAATAATTTTGTCGCACCTCAAAAATTAATTTCACATTCAATTTGATACAAGTAGTCATTATCTAAAATTTACGATGTACACAACACCCAGCGTAAAACGATGTAGAAATATTAAATACCTTGTCTGATTATTTAAACATACTAACGAATAAGATAATATCTAAATATTATATAAATATTATAAAATTAAAATAAATCGACTTATAAAATCATCGAACACTTTTAATACTAATACAATCAACGTTTGAATCAACGATTCAAATTACGTTGTTTTTCAAAAAATTATTTTAGTTTCTAGCTTTAATCTATGTATATTTTCATCTATAGTGTTACTCTCCATTTTCGTACGCAGCTGTCGTGCCCACCAGTATAAAGTATATCCTGAACAGGCCAAGATGACGCCATAACTGGACTTCGATCATGCGCGTTTCGATTTTGTTGCGTGATTCGTATGTTTTTAGTATCATAGATCATTACATGTGAATCTATCGAAGTAGATGCAAGGTATTGACTTGAAGGACACCAACTTAGACTCGTAACTTTAGCTGCATGAAAATTCCAATAGTCGTTATCGATTGTTTCATAGTCTGACCTTCGAAAGCACACTACTTTGTTAGATTCGTCGTAGGCCATTGCAATGTATTGTCCATTTGGACTGTGTGCCATTTTGTTAACATTATCTTCAAATTTAAGAATGCGCATCGGTTTTTCGAGATCGGAGATTAGATAAATCAGGACTTTATGATTCTAAACAACAAGGAAATTTTAAATTTATAGATACAATTTTGTCAATAGTTACATTATATTTTAATATTATGTTGTTTAATCAAGATATATTATTTGTTATTTAAATATAGCAAATATGATATTTATTAAAACATTAAATTATAAATACGTAAGCAACAATTATTCTAGGTATTTGGCCGAATATTGCTATATGCAGCAAAACTTCTTGTTTGGCCTTAGTTAATCAATGCAATACATGTCATTTATTGATTAACTCTGGGAGAAACCGAACTGACGCGACAAATCATATATTATCAATTTATATAATATGTTAATCAGTAAATTAATTACAGTCCTTTCATTATGCATTTTATATTTCAAATATTGCGCACTGTATAATTAGATAATTTATTCTCTACTTTGAAAATTTATTTTTTTTGTAATTTATTAAATAGCAATATAATAAATACTATCTAACGGTATAATAAGATAATTTGAAAAGTAAATTCTCTAATTTTAGAATTTAAAATTTTAGATTTCATGTTTGCAACTTTTGAATAAAATAGGTGATAATTTAATATTGCGTTTTAAAATTTAGAAAAGTAACTTTACAAATAAGTTTTGCTCTGAAATCTGTACTCCTTAAATGTACAAATTTAAATGTACCCATTAAAATGCAAAAACAAAGTTATTACCTCTGCTCAAGAATAATGAAAATACCAGAAATACTCTAGTTCTATAAAATAGTTGATTGCAAATAACGATGAATGCAAAAATTCATTGTAAACTGTGCCGTTGGTAAATATTTATATTTCAACCATAATATAATTAATTCAATATTTGAATCATTCTGTACGTACAATAAATGCAAACCACACCACTTTCTTCGTATGACATTCTTCTTTCGTATAAAATATTAAATAATTATTAATAATAAATTTAATTTTTTAATTACTCCTTGTACAGTTTATTAAATGTAATTTAGTGGACTTAATCCTAAATATTCAACGTTAGATAGTTCTTATTTCGATTAATCCATGCAGACATAATGTTCACATAGAGCTAAGAGCAGCCGAGATTCCTAATTAAGTTTGAGAATGACGTCACCTATTAAAATTATTTGCGCGAATTGTTAGACAAATAATTTGGATAAATGTTTCGTATATAAAATATTACAGAATTAGAATTTAAATTAGATTCTTATTATCTAAAGATTTTCATATATATATATATATATATATATATATATATATATATATATGTTTCTTATGGGATCATGAAGATCGATTGAAATCGGGACTGGTGATCCTTTTATGGATGCTTATTTATGTATTGAATAGTTGCTAGGTCACACAAGGTGACTTTCACATTGAAAACCAGCTACATAATCCTTCCTTCATTATATTCAATTCCATACACCCTGACTACTAACGGCACCATTGCCACAGCCGTTTTCGTTTCTGTAGCTGATTTTCAATGCGAAAGTCACCTCGTCTGACCTAGCAACTATTCAATACATAAATAAGCATCCATAAAAGGATCACCAGTCCCGATTTCAATTGATCTTCATGATCCCATACGGAACAATCTATAATAAGCATTGCAGAGAGCATCTCGGACAATGCAGTTTCTGGAGATCATGATGGAAGCTTTCATATACTGTGTGAAATCTGGTAATCCTGGATTCGTAGCCTAGCAGTCCAAGAGCGCAAGCCAAAGTACGGAGTGCGACGCTCGAATCTCGGATAAGTCAAATTTCAAAAGTAGAAGAGTTGGTAGTCAGCCTTCTGACGAGCCCGGGGCTACCAACATGTGGCAAAAAGCGGGCGAAACGAAAACGGCTGTGGCAATGGTGCCGTTAGTAGTCAGGGTGTATGGAATTGAATATCATGAAGAAAGGATTCTGTAGCTGGTTTTCAATGTGAAAGTCACCTTGTGTGACCTAGCAACTATTCTATATATACGCAGATATTCACCTAACTGATTTTTATTAAGTAATTATCTTAGTTGTTAATAATAAAAAATAATAAATAATTTTATTTAAAAATTAACTTTATGATTTTAATAAATTAATATAATAAATTCTGAATATAATTATAATTAATAAAATTACCAACATAAAAAATTAAATATATATTTTTTCATTATTCCTAATTTCTGTAAAGTACATCTTGAATTTTTAAACATTTTTCATTATTAACCACTATTCTTAGTGAAGATGATGGATATCATCTTCATATTTATTAAACTAACTGTGGGTATTTGCGTTTTAAATTATTAAATTAGGTAACTTTTAAGTTGTTATAGATGATTTATTTAAAAATAAATGTGTGATGTTCATGTTATTCATGAACATCATGTAAGCGAATAATGAAATAATGAAATCTAATATTTTGATTAATGGTTAGATAGTTTTTATAAATTTATTATTTATTTTTATAAATATTTAGATAAATATCTAAAAATATAAATATCTACGTTAAAATTTCATTTGAGTCGGATTATTATCCATATTGCAGGAAATATTATAGACTCAAAGAAAACATAATGCTAACTTTGCAGCATTATTGAATTCGCAGGACATGTATATCCAATGAAACGTCACTCTTGAAAATTCTCATCTAAAATTTAATTTTATCGACTTGGAAGTTACAAAATTCCGAACATGAATCCAAACGACGATATTTCGAAAACCCGGTATACCTTGGCAACCGCTTCTGTGGAATTCTCACACTTCGTCTACATATAAGATCGTTACCGCTAAAGCCCTATTCCGTCGACCAGCGTTAATTTGTTCCAATAAAGCCTTAGCAATAAAATAACGACAAAACATTGTAAAGATGCTGCAGAGTGTTGACTTTTCCTGCTGGGCTATTAAGAGATCAATTCGCCAATCCTTTGTCGGAATCCTTAGCAACAAAAGTAGCAATGCAATCAAAAAGAACGTGTAACATCAAATATTTGCATGGACATCCTTTGTAAATGACAAAATGTACATTTTCTTAAAAATCATCTTAAACGCTCAAATATAGAAAATGTCCACTTCTACCATAAAAGAGCTGCAACTTTGTGTGACATATTAAAATTGAAGCCTGTCACATCACCTCATGATACAGAATTCAATGCAACGAATGTGAATGTGTTACATCAGTCAAACAAATCATCGTGGGTATCGAAAAAAGATGACCTGTGCAGACGCTTGGTCAAATAATCCATATTCATAGCGACGCTGAACCCAGTAATGGCTAGCAACAGAAGCAATTGGAATTTAAAATTTCCAATTACCAACGAAATGAGAATCATGGAACATAATTATTCCTGATCGTTTTTATTATATATACAGTGTGTCGATTGAAAATATTGCAAAATGAAAACGATCTAAATTATCAAAAGCTTGTTAACAAAATATTTTTTCCTTGAGTCTATAATTATTGTCGAGCAATATGTTTAACTGCCTTTAACTATAAAATATATGCCTTTAAATATATTTTTATTTAATTTGATTGATTAAGATAAATATATCGACAATTTTGAATTGTAAGATGTTAAAATTTTATAAGTAAAATCTATTTTGTCTAATCACTAGCATAGCAGCGGATACACAAGGTTTAAGACACTATATAAACACCAAATCATTGACGAATTCCAAAAGCAATTTAATGATTAATTTAATTGCGGATATAATCACCCAGATTATTTTATTAAGTATTAAATAATTACATTTGTTGCAATAACCAATTCAGTGGCGTCATGTGAAATGCTGACAGATAGAATTACATCGCCAATTCGGTATTTGGCAATCTGTACAGTTCCTTCAAACTTGATAATCTAAAGATACCGACGAGGTATAATCAATATCATTAATATAAGACACTCACTGAATTACGACAAACAACTAATGCAATTCCGGAATCAAAAGTAGCACATCCTACGGGCTGATCATCAAGTGAAACAGATGTACTGAAAGTTAGAAATTATAGGAATATAAAATAAGGAATCAACAAACATTTAATAATTTATTAAATTAATTCACTTGTTAAAAAATAATGAAGAAACACAAGTTTATGTCGTGTAACATTAACATTTCAAAACAAATATATATTTTTTACCATTAATTGACAACAATCGTTCAAAAAATACAACGATCTTTGTTTCCCAGACGAGTAAGACAAGGATCTTACCCGCCTGAATTTCAGACTTAATGCTGCAAGTGGGACTCAGTGGCATAATTACAGCTATATGAATGAAAAAGTTGTTTAAAAAGAGCATATCAGTGATGATACGGTGTCATCTGCGTTTGAATAATTCGATCTTCACAAAAAAACCAGCTAAATCGCTAAACGGGTCTTGTATTTTGGGTTACAGGCTTGATAATATAAACAGCAGCTATTGGTGGGAGCGTTCAAATAAACTGTCTTGGCCAGACGATCTAATAACCAAACAGAGATTCTCATTACAGGAATTAAGTTAGCTCTGAGATGGAGCTTATAGTTAATTTGCATAATGACTGATTCTACAGGTTTATTATTGGATAAATGCATTCATGTCTGACACCGAACTGGCACGTGCTAAAGGACTAACAGAGATTCGTAGGAGAATATAATCTCTATTATATACGTAGAAGACTCGACATAATCCGAGAAATAGTCGCGGAGATTAACTTGAATTCACGCTTAGAAAGGTACATTCGTTTTCGAACAATGTGTCAATTATATCTTTGTCTCTATTGTGTCAATTAGCATTATATTATTATAATTAATAATCTATTAATTAATAGATTAAATTAAATTTAATCTATTAATTTAATTAATTAAATTATTAATTAATTTCTATTATCATTATATTTATTATATCTTTGTCCATTAGCATAAGGTTGTCTCTTTCAACAAAAAATAAATTCCGTCTGCTTATTAAAATCCTAGCGATAAGTGATTCACTTACTTGTTTCTTTAAAACGTTTGTTATTGCTGTTATATAACTTACTTCAAAGCCGCTACTGATCCTGTACTCATCGAGCGTCATTAGCAATTGGTGACACTCACTCAACCAGCTATCGGCGGTTTGATCATACCGCTGACTACCCGAATGAACATTACATAAAATTTTAATCCTTAATTGATAAAGATTATTGTAAAATACAACGATCCTTGTTTTAATTTACAAAGATCCCTAATGAAAATTGTTAGATTTATTAAAATTATGTAATTTAATTATAAAATTCTTTAATCAAATTAATTCACAGTAACAATGACATTGTTTTCAAATGTTATAAAATTGCTATTTTTTGTTACTGGAATAATTTCAGCATTACAGTATTAAATGACATCATAAAATATGGCTTAATATTTTATGGCTTAATATGGTTTAATATTATTAAATTCTATTAATAATATTAATGCAGAAAATTTATTAAAACCACTTCGGCTTTGGGCAAAATGTACATGAACAGGCATGAAAAATTAGACAAAAAGGGGACTATATCCAGAGTTGAAATTAAGTATGTAGATGGCTTTAATAACCCTGTTTAATATTATTAAATTCTATTAAAAAATATTATTCTGAGAAGTTTTATTACTGCCGTTTTTCAACCATGAGGGAAATAAAAATAAATTAAATAATTACAGGTAAGACGAGAACAAATCAAGAGGACAACAAAAGATTTCCCATATATGAAAATGAAATTATCTTTGTCGAATTAAAAAATGTGCAACAGATCTTTGCAACTTTTTCGCGGAATATGTATACACAATTTTCTGAACTTCAACAGCATGCGACAAATGTTGTCATGGTAAACGTGAATTCAAGCTCTGGATGGAACATAAGGTCCACGCGCATTCAGTTGCATCTAATAATATAATTAACAATATTTTGTAAACAATATTTAAAGCAAATCAATAATACACCTGATAATATATACATTATATATTAATAAATTAATTTTATTTACTTCAAAAATGGGCTTCAAAAATATTCTTATGCTAGAATCTGAAAATAAATTATTAAATAAAGATTATTGATAAAAATAATTAAGAACTTTTTTCAGAATTTTCATCAAATTTTACATTAATTATTTGAAATCGTGTCTACTTTTGTACTTTAAGATTCGATTTCGAATTTAAAGAAATTCAAAATATAACCAAACAAAAATTAAAACACTTGCATGATCTTTGCCTGATGTGGGTTAAAAAACACCAGTGTATCATCTATACCGCAAGATAACATCCATTTATTAGCTACTGCAATACAAACTATGTTATTTCGATGGGCTCGCATTGTTGATTCTGTTGTGTCAGTTCTAATTGTAATGATTCCATCTTGTCCTCCAGATATTATCATATTATTAAAACACGCAAGGGCTGAAATCGATGATTGGTGACCCTACTAACATTAAAACATGGAACATAGATAATGTATTTATTACATTACGAGGTGAAAAAATAAAATGAGAATGCAATATTAGAGCATATTATAAAAATAAGATTTTGATAAGCATAATTTTAATATTAAAACCGATAAAAATAGTATATAATAAATCCAAACAGAACAAATAAATATAATTATTTGACCAATGTTCGACTCACATTGTTAATCGTGCTTATTAAAAAAACAATTTGTTGAAACTATTTGTTGAAATATTTGTTGAAATATAAATAAATACATGAAATATATATAAAATATGAAACATTTTTTGTGTAATCTTGATGATAGCAGGAGCTATCGAAATATAGAATTTTTATCAAAAAAGGATATTTTCTTCTTCGTTGCTGTAATAATATATACACAAATAAGTATCTATGAAGTTTTAATTAGTGAAATACAAATTAATATAAATCTGCTATAATTGTGATATTCAAATAACAATTATCAAAAAGAAATACGCAAATTCCAATAAAAACGGTTTTAATTTAAAATCAATGATTTGCTTTCCAAAAATATATATTATGCTATGGCTAGGTTAGCATAGTCTTATCGCTAACCATTTTTGCAGCTGCACAATATTGTGCAGCTAAAATTTTCTCAGTATACGAAACCTTCAATTTGATGAAAATATGAAACCGCATTTTTATTTAACACTGATATGATCAGGTGATCATTGAATAAATGACGGTAATGCTTTGATGGATTCTTCCGTTTATTTTAGTCAATGTTGCTATATCACAAAAAATGATTTCGCAGCAGAAACCAGCTGCATTATCATTCCTTCATTATATAGAATGTTTATATATACAGTCTATATAATTCAATATATAATGTATAGTGTTTGCATTTGGTCATCCGAGGGCATTCACAGACTCTATAAAAATTGATTCCAGAAAAAAGATTTTTTTTAGTTTTTGATAATAAATATATATAATTGTTAAGGCAATTATATATTATATATAATAATATATAATATATCATTATATAAAAATTGAATTTAGCAAAGCGATTTTAAGAGATTTTGGTAATATGTATAAGTATGTATCGATTATAATTGTTAAGGCAATTATATTTATATATAACAATATATGATATACTATTATATATAACATCTTTTGTGTTGAAATACCGTCGCCTGGGATCCATATTGGAGGAGGAGTTATATTAATTTCAGAGTAAATACTAGGAATAACAGAAATATACCGTTTTCGAAGGAAGTCTTTATCAGTTATAGTAATATAATATAGTAATATAGTAAAATATATAATATTTTATATATTTAAAGCAATAAATTGTTTTTGACTAACCAAACGAAATTTTTTAGAAAACACTCAGCAATAAATTTTACAGTCTATAACGATCATATATAGATTTTAATATTTAGCAATTATAATAATAGTATAATTGATATATAGTAAATATATTACAATATATTTAAAAACTATACTGATAATATAGGACACAATATTTACAAATTGTATCCTATATTGTTATTGTGATACAAGCAGTAACATATTGTATCCTATATTTCGATTTTGCAGATAATTTAAAAGTTTGAACTAAATACAAGCAGCAGCAACTTTAATAACGAAATAAAAACTATCAATTTTATTATTATATTTAGGACAAAAATCTCAGGTTTATCTGTCATGGATGATTAAATAGGCTATCAAGATATACAAAAGTTAAGTAAGAGCTTAAATTAATTTCACTTAAGTAAACGTACGACGACAATAATGTGCATATAAAAAATCGAAATATCACCTGTATACTCTTCATAATGCGTAAATTGTCAGCAGAGAATATATTCAAATGCCCAAGCATCGAAACACTGACAATTCGATCGTTAAGCCATATACAACCAAGTTGCTGATAATCAACATAGTTTTCTACACCATCATTGAAATTGTATGATCTAAAATGTATGATAATCAGATAACTGAGTCTACCTATTTATACTATATAAATAAAAATAAAGATAAAATATTAATAATTATATAAGATTTTATAAAATTTATATTTATATAAAGTTAAAATCTAAAATAAAAATCAATATTTACGAATTGACTAATAAATAACATACGATGTATCTGAATAAGAATTAGAGGTCATCAGGAGGAACTGCTATGTAATCAGGTTTCAACCTTTTTTTTAACGAAAAAATAGCAACGGAGTCAAATACGCCCTAATGACGTATTAGTCAATATGTTATCAGTCAATTCAAAAAATGTCTTTTATTTTAAATTTCGATTTTAAATTCTACGAATTGACTAACAAATAACAGACGATGAAAAATATGGATTGATGAATCAGATAACTGAGTCTACGTATTTTATAATATAAATAAATCAAAAATAAAGATAAATAATTAGTAATTATATAAGATTTTTTACAATTTATATAAATAATATAAATTATTTATAAATTAAATAAATTCTAAATAGATTTTAAATAAGTACATAATAAATAAAAAATAATTGTTAAATAAGATTTCATATAACTTATATCAAGTTTAAATTTAAAATTGAAATTTAAAAAGTCAATTTTTATTAATTGACTAATAAATAGCAGACGATGTATCTGAATAAGGATAAGATTTTATAAAGAGGAACTGCTATGCTATCAGATTTCGGCCCCTATTCCTCGACCTAAAATCGCAGCAGGGTTAAATAAATGCTAATGACATCTTCTGATGAAATTTTATTTTTTAGTGTACTTTTAATCCTAATTTTCACAATGTAAAATATAATGTAACTTGCATTTATATGATTTCAACTAGTGAATTTTAGTTCTTTTTGTCTTTTAGTTCTCTTTGTTCGCTAGGTTTGACTGGACCTAGCTAAATGAACAAATGTACATCAGTTCATAATGCGGACTTGCTTACAATGAAAACTTTAAAAAAACTATCCCTAATAGTTGGACAAGTGTAATACACGTGCAGGATACATGATTAATGTAAATATGTCAACAAAATATGCGATTTAAAAACGTTTTAGATTTTAAAATACATTTTAAGTCAAAATGCATATTTTTGTCAATAACGGTTTGCTGATATTGAACTATTTTAGCATCTTAATGACAAAATTAAACTTTATGAATCAAATGCGACAATTAATAATCGCATTAATTGCCGTAATCAATTGGAACAAATATAAACAACAAATATGCACTTTTAAAAACAAATTGGGCAATTCGGCTTTGCACACATTTATAGTATAAAATAAAAACTATTTATGAATGGCATTGTTTGTTTTTTAAATAGTTAAAAAGGTTAATATGTTTAGTTGCTACCTAATTGGATTTTGATATTTTGCGATACTCCAGATGTTAACAACACCGTCTGTTCCAACAGAAACGAGGTTTTGACCATCAGGAGACCAGCTGACGCCCATTACGCTACGATTGTGCTTTCCGAATTCAAACAGCATTTCACCATAGTCACCGTTTAGCAATGCAATCTATTGAATGAGCTATTACAAAATAGAAAACAAAACAAACTACTCACTCCTCCGTTCGCAGAACCAACGGCCAAATGCTGACCGTCCGGAGAATAGCTCATACAATGTATGGCTTTTGGAAATACCTCAAGTAATTAAATAATTGATGAATAAATTACGAGACTTGATTAATACCTCGATCTTTTTGCTAAATTTAAACGGGGGTCCGTTAAAAAAACTAACGGTTCCATCATCACTTCCTAGAACAACCCGAAATGGTTTACACGGTCTATAGTCTATCGCAATGACATCACGAGTAATCCCCATGATTTCTCCGACAGAATTGCCCGTATCCGATGTAAATACATGCCCAAATCTGAATAAATGAAATAGGAATGATTGTTGCAAAATAGAACAAAATGAAATTTATTATGTAACAAATATGTAACAACGAATATGACTATAATAATATGTGTATCTATTATATAATATATGGATTTATATAGAATGCATCAAATATGTATTCAGACGTTTGTATTTACAAACAGTGCATGGAAATCTTTTTAGATAATCTTTCATAAAAATACATAAAAATAAAAGTCAATAATTGCCAATAATTCATCTTTAAAAATCATGAAAATAATTTAATCGAAGGAATTATTAAATATATTGTTAAATTAAATTAATTATTCAAACTAAGAATGATAAAAATTTAAAAAATGGTTAAAATAATTAAACAAATTTAATAATATTATTAGAATTTCATAGTATATACTACAATGCATTTAATCTTAAATAATGTTTAATATAATATAATTTAAGTTATAAAATATGCTTTTGGAAGAATTCATTTCTTATCGGTTTTATAATAATTAAGATTTTAAGATAAAAAAAGGCATATGATTAGACAATATTATTAGAAGTTCATTTTTGTAACCGAAATTGCTTTAACTATTCACTCTAAAGGCGTTTTAGAATAGTATATTCTACAAAGCATATAAAATCGGTTTCCTCTAACAAACAAAAATAGTTTAATTTGAACGCTAAATTACAAACATCAGAAATTCTATTTTAATTTTAAAATTAAAATATTCAATTAAAATTAATATAATTAAAATTAATATATTAATTAATATATTCATACCAAAAATCTATTTTAAGAGTAAACATATCTTGGATTCCCCTAGAATCAAAGGTATCAAAATAACTTTATTAGTAAATTTTCGCCAATGTAATTGACCTCTTCAGACAAAATTTTTCACAAATTGAAATCAATTAACCCATTATACATTTATAAAATAAATTCATACAATTACGCATAAAATAAATTTGAAACATTGCAGTATATTTGTATTCAATCAAAGGCATTTCCAAAATCACATATAATTTTATCGTTTTTTATTATCATCATTAACATAAAAGTTTGTAGTTGATAGTTATTTTAATTGTAAACGTATAGCTAGATAGTAGAATAATTGAAGTATTCAATTGATTGATAACCTCTACCAGTTATAAGAGTAAAAATATGATAAATATGGGTTAACTTGCATCAAAAGCGACTTTTTATAAAACTTAGAAAGAAAATTTCTTTGTCGGTGTTCACTTATCAGCGTTAAATTCTCTCTACAACTGAATGTAGGAAGAATACCTGACGGCTTCATTCTATAGAACTATTAACTATTATTGTTTGTAGTAATATGCATAAATAATTATATTTAATTATTAATTAAATAATATATTTATAATTAAAAAATCAATAATTTTATTCAATTGTTCAGCTGTACTTGCTTTTGATTAATTAAATTATAGTTCAACCGCTACAGGTTGAAATTTTGTCTATAATTTTGACTTTAATAAGTTTGTCTATTCAAGTCATCTAGAAACTAGAATAGCCTGCTATTATTGCCATATATTTAATCCCTAAAATTATAAAATCTAAGTTAACTTCAGAGTAATATCTTTTAAAGCTTCAGAGTAATATCTATATAAGTATTATAGATTACGTTGATGTCATTTAAAACACAATTAGCAATTTGATGAAATTTGTACATTTACATATTTTTCATATAATTTGAAATATAATTAAATATATTTTTTACATATAATTTGCATATTTCGTAATATATTATCTAAAAATCTACCTTTCACGACCGCGACCACCAATGGCGATTCTTTGAGTATCAACTGACCAAACTATATCGTTAATCGTTATCAAAGGGGGATGAAGTTCATTAATCTGCTGGCAATTATTTTCTTCACTTAGATATTCCCATGTGTGTACATTTCCTTTATTATCTGCTGACGCTATTAGCGTGCGTCCCTGTGGACAGCACTTAGCAACCTGAACGTGACCGGTATGTTTCGAATAAATTTGGCATTTTAAAGGATTCTATTAATTTTGGATAGGAAAAAGAAATGAACAGTCAGCATTTACAGTTATTAATATATTACGTCGACATTTCTTAAAAATATACTCAATCCATTGGTATAGATTATTAGAGATTTAGTAGGATCAGTAGACAGCTTGCAGGGCAAACCGCGGCTAGTTTCCGGTTGAGCTGCATATATTCGTTCTAAGTGGAACTTTGTATGAACTCAATAGAATATGTAAATACATTACCTAGTAACATTAACCTAATTACTGAATAGATAGAGTCTGCAAATTTCGGATCAGAACAACTTATCTAAAATTATAGCAACTAAGCGCGTAAACATTAAAGTATGGTCTTTTGTAAATTACAAATAGCGCAAATATTTTAAAACAAATGTTTAGAGATATATAGTCTTTAAAACAGACACTGAAATTATCTAATTTAAAGTTTACTTCATAAGTGAATTATTAAATATGTATGCTAAAACCTATACGTGTGTTCAAGACTATATGATGGCCCACATTTACTATGGAAATTAGTCGTATTTGAACTTTGAACGTATAAAAGTAAGATTGCTTTGTTCTGTCAGATTGCTTTGCTCTGTCAGATTGCTTTGCTCTGTCAGATTGCTTTGCTCTGTCAGATTGCTTTACTCTGTCCAGATTATTCCTGTCAGTTCCGCTCGCTACGCTCGCGGATTGAGCTCAATCTATCGATAAAAGGTAATGCCTAAAAAAGCGCGATCTCAGATCCCTGTTCCTGATCAAGAATCTTCCACATCGGAATGCAATGATGGTTATAATAGTTTTGAAGTTGGATGCGATTCCAAAGATTGTGATGTATGGACACTTGTTTGTGTTAAAATATTCGACCACTCGATGTATACACGTAAACAGTTCACATGCGGTTTTTGTACATCAGTACGACTACTATAGTTATCCTGATCCTCTACTCCTGTATCACACCCGACCACTCAAACCAATGCTGTTTTAGATGTTTCCCTCGCATCAACACCTGACTTCGCATCTTATAATCCTATTATTGAACCTACTCTCTCACACACTCCTCGTTCAACTACGTACCAAACTTCCATTAATCTTTCTCATTCTAACAATGCTAACGGTAAAGCTTTTCATCTCGTACCTCCTCTTTCCTATTCCTCCCCCAATCTAAATAAATCTCAAGCTTCTTTATTCTCTTCACGTACTTCTTACCCTACCTCCCCCGTATCACTTCTCAATAATTTACATCCTTGCATCAAAATCATTTCCAGCAACATTTCCGATCAACAAATTCAACACTCCATTCCTGTCACTCATGCCCCAATCTATTTTAATTCTCCTTACTCTACCTCCCACATCACACTTCCAAATAATTTACATCCTTCATTTAAAATCATCTCCAGTCACATCTCTAATCAACCGATTTAACACCCCGCTCCTGTCACACTTGCTCCAACCAATATTAATTCTCTATCAAGCACCCCTGTCATTTCCACTTCTATCTGCTCATCTGCCTCGACTCCTACAAGCTCTGTCCGTCCACCACTTCTACGAAATCGTATTCCTTCGCGCGATCGCTGTATTATCATATCAAACTTAAAGCTTTCCGAATCTGCTTCTCCACAATATAGCCTAGATGATGACGTATCTGCTTTCAGGTATATCCTAGCAACCATTCTTCCTGATGATAACCCATCCCTCTTAAAAATCGTTTTCCGACATAGTTCACATGCCTCTTCGGTACTATCCAAACGTTTTAAACTTCACACCACTTCATCTAGTTGCCGAATATTTCCTGACCGCTCCCCTTCTGATATTGACCAGCTTGAGATCTAATGTCTCACTGTTCATTGTCTTATACTCCTTCTTTTGTTCTCGATGACTTTAACATTCGTCTTGATCGCTGGTCTGACTCTGACTATATCACTTTAATAATTTTTTTTCTGATTTTAACTATAAATTATTTCAACAAGCCCAACTTATATTCTCGGCGATTATCTCGACATCATTGCTGTTCCTAACTGCTTCAATGACTATACCTCATTGTCAATTACTGATCCTGGCTTGTCCGATCATTTCCCTGTCACTTTTACTCGTCCCCATCCTCCTTCTCCGCCTTTACCATTATCCACACAAAGTCGAACATGGAAACTTTTAGATATCCCTATTCTCTGCACAGCCTTACTCAATTCTTCACTCTTTTCACTTCCTCTTAACTATCTCTCTTCCGATGATCTCTGCATTCTGTTTGATTCTGAACTTACGTCGATCCTCAATAACCTTCTGCCTAGTCGACTACGACGTTCTCAGCACTTGCGCCATGCTCCCTGGTTCGATTCTGACTGTAGTCTTTCTAAACGTCGACTCTGACACTCTTTTCGTATGTATAATCGCTTTCTTAAACGTTCTCCCAACTCACTCCCTCTAAATCTCCGTGATTCCTACTTTTCTCTACGCCGTTCAAATCTCATTCTTATACGTAATAAACGTACTCTCTTTTGGCGAAATCAACTCGAGTCATCTTCCAACTCTAAATCTCATTGGTAAATCTTAAACTCAATTCTTTCACGATCATCTACCCCTTGTAATATAAATCCTGATGAATTTTCTTCTTATCTACAAACTAAGCTATCTAATTTACTTTCCCTACTACCCATAGCTTTCTTGTACCGACTCTTCTCTTTAAATACTTCCCTCCCAGAACTATTCCACCTTCTTCCCGTTTCGTCTGATGAAGTTTCTTCGGTTCTGCTGTCATTACCTAATAAAACCACCCATTCTGACCCGATTCCCACTCACTTGCTTAAAAATATCTGCTCCTCTATCTTACCCTTCCTAACCACATTGTTCAACTCGTCCATCCGTAGTCGTACATTTCCTTCCATCTGGAAATGCGCCACTGTTCGTCCTCTCATCAAAAAGCAATCTCTCGACTCCTCACTACCATCTTCGTACCGTCCTATTTCACTTCTCCCAACCCTCTCTAAACTCCTTGAGCGTCTCGTTCTTAAGCAAGTTAATACATATCTCTTTTCCTCTAACTTATTTCCTCCCTTCCAAGCCGCTTTTCGCTCTAATTACTCTACCGAAATTGCATGTCTTGAAGTTTATAACGACTTACTCATATCGCGCGATCATAAATTATGTAGTGTCATAGTTTCTCTTGATATATCCTATGCTTTTGACATCGTCGATCACTCGATTCTTCTCCATCGCCTTCCTCATGATTATGGCTTCTCTTTACCCACTGTATCATGGTTTTCTTCATATCAATCAAACCGTACATTTCGCGTCTATTCTAACACTTCTCTCTCCCATCCTTCGTCCATCCCGTCCGGTGTTCCACAAGGGTCCGTATTAGGCCCTATGCTTTTCTCTCTTCTTCTATGTGATTTGTCTTCGATTTCTCATAAATTTAACTTCCATATTATGCAATATGCTGATGACATTAGCATCTATGCTCATGCACCTATTTATCGTATTCACGATCTTAGTGTTTCTGCGTCCGACTGTCTTGCCTCAATGTCCAATCATCTTTCGTCACTTCGCCTTTCTCTGAATCCTGATAAATCCAAAATTATGTGGATCCTACCTCGACGCATCGGCTTCGAACCTCCCTCCGTATCATTAAATTCTACAATTCTTCCTATCGTTGATAATCTTGTTTTCCTAGGCTTCCATTTTGACAACCGACTTTCACTTAAACATTTCGTTAGAAATAAAGTACGCTCATCTACCTTGATACTCTGCAACCTCCGTCAAGTTCGTAGATTGATCTATTTCCCTTCTTGTATGACTCTCATATCTTCTCTCCTTTTTTCTAGACTCGATTATTGTCTTAATCTATTTTCCAACTCACCTAAATCCACTCTTCTTCCCCTACAACGCATCGACAACGCAGCCGTCCGAATTCTCATCCATCTTCGTCGTTTTGATCATACATCATACCATCTTACTTCTCTCGATTTGCCTACAATTTATTGTCGTGTTCAAATTCGTCTTCTTCTCGTTGCTTTTTGCTTGTAAATTTTCATGCCCCTTCATTTCTCAACCTTCCTTTTCTTGATAATTCTCGTCCTGTTTACTGTTTCTTGGACTCCGCTCCTTCCGGGTGGCTGCTCCTCTATCGTGGAACCATCTGCCCATTCATATACGCCAATCAACTTCCCTGCCGTGCTTCAAACGACAAATCTGATCCCATTTAAACAATTTATCTGCTTGACTTTTTCATTTTTGTTTGTGGACTTGTAAGCGTGCAGCTTGTACGCATTTGCCACATTAAATAAATTTGTATTATTAAAAAAGTTATTATTATTACAAAGTAAACGATCCGATCACAAGAAATTCCCTGATAATTAAATTAAATAATTGAAATTGAATCGAATAATTGAAATTATTCGATTCAATGGGAGTTAAATTGGTGATTGCTTCATTGACTCATTTGAAATAGATGTAATATTTGGAACGGTTGCAAATACCATTATCAAGCGTTCATCTTTAAGAAATGATGTTTTTATGCAAACTTATGTCTAGCGAAAACGGGTACCTTGCTAATTGTTCTTGAGTTATTTTATATCACAAAGCATCAAAGAACATCGGGATTCGATTAAGAACAATCCTCAAGTGTGATTAAACTATCAAATTAAATCATTATCAAAAACATTTCATTATTTCAACACTTTGTATTAGTATCAAAAATACTCGTTCATTGTAAACTTTAGATCAAAATATGGATCACCTTAGACTACTAAAAATGCAATATAATCTATTAAAATAAACAATAATTTGGAATCAAAACGAATACTAGCTAGATAGCTTCACATCCGGGGTTGATATAGCACACAATCGTGAGTTTTGATTCTAAGTAATTTTTATAATTTTTTTGTGGATCTAAAAAGCTTGCTTTATTGCAGCAAAACGGTACTAATACAAAGCATTTATAACAAATGTTTAGAGAGATATATAGTCTTTAAAAACAGAAACTGAAATTATCCAATTTAAAGTTTACTTCATATGTGAATTTTTAAATATGTATGATAAAACCTATACGTGTGTACAAGGTTATATGATGGCCCGCATTTAATATGAAAATTAGTTGTATTTGAACTATGTACGGGTAAAAAAGAATAAAAATAAAGAGAGGGTTTTCCTGTTAATTCCGCCCGATAAACGGGAGCAGTCTTCGGAACTCATTGCCCGCTTATCACCGGTCGAACAAACTAATTTTTTCCTATGAGTTGCAAAAAAAGCCGCTGTACTGGTGCCAACGGATTCCAGGATTTTCGATGGCGATCGAGACAAACTTGTACTGTTGCTCATCGAAGCCGCTATATTTGGTGCTTTTCACAAGTTCAACATGATTAGCAACGGAACTTGCAGAATGTACAGCGCGATATGTGATTGGCTGCGATAGTGTTTGGGCATGTAAATCCCCGATCAAGCACTCGCCACGCCTCCCACGGATGTAACGAATCCCAGTTGGGCCGCTTAACGTCGTCTCTAATCAAGCGGCCCGATTGGGTCAAGTATGAATGGAATTCCTGCGGAGACTAGAGCCATACTCACGATTTCATTAACCGCTGAATGGCGTGTATTTCTCCATTTCGTGTTGTTGCAGTCTAGCGCACGGGCGCTGTTTTTCCAGACCGCTTCTACGCATATGCATTGATGAGGTTGAGCACAATGAACACCAAGTCTGAGTGCAACAGCGGTGGACAATGATTGATCGTCAAGCTGTGCCAACGGAAGTTACAGACCATTTTTGAGGAAAGCCCCAGAATATTTTGAAGCGGTAGTAATGTGGCTATGACGCGATTCAAGACTAGTTGCTTTTTCGACAAGTTATTGGTGACACGCATCATAATAGTCCATCATCTATCGTTTTTGAAGGGATGGTTCCGATGGGATGGTTGCCTGAAATTCAGCGTGTCATTGGTTTGTAGCTTTTTCAAAGTCTGGATCTGGTAAGAGTGGATGGAACGACGTCACTTTCCTAGCAGTATCTTGGTTAGCTCTCTTGTAAAGCTCTCTTCCAAAGCTTCTCGGACAGCTTATGACTTCCAACGTTTGTCGGACACCAAGACCTCAAAGTCTGATCAGTAAGGTAGTCTGCCGCCAGGTATTATCGGGAAACGGCACATTCAACACCATGATCATTAGACGGCGGACTTCTGCATCGAATGAGTGTAGTTCCTTGCTCCCAAAGCAGGGGCAAAATCAAAGAAGGAAACCTATTTTCGAAAAGCAGAGTGAGCTTCGCAGAAGTAAGAAAGCGTAATGGCATTTAATTCGATAGGCCTTTCAACTTCGTTATGATGCTCGTTTACGGCTTTATCCAGAGCAACATCAATATTAGCTTGTCTCCTAGAGGGGCTCACAATAGTGTAGGGTCTTGAGGTGAATTGTCTGACACACTGTTAGTTGGCATATGAATATAATGTCTCGACTGAGACCTGGGCTAACTGTGATTACCTTACACTTTTCAGAATCAAGCTCTAATCTGATTTCCGACAACGCTGCCTGGATTTTTTTCGGATGTCTAAGAGGATAGTGGCTGTAATACCGCCCAGGACGCAGTCTTCCAAGTACCAAATATTGATCCAAGACTCTAGACTGCGTGCTAGAGCGTTAACTATCAGGCAGAAAATCACTGAGCAAAGTGGATCATTCTGTTGGATGCCTTCGCAAAATATAATGTGCTCACTACCAAATAAAAGAATACTCAGGTGGGCGTAGCATAGGTTAATGAATGGTAGACTGAGGAACATGACACGTGACGTTAAGTAAAACTGCGTCTCTGATTAAACAATTAAACGGGTTACAAAAGTACAGCTTAACTATTGCTTGGTTCCGGGTTGCAATGCCGTGCAGAAACGAACGAGAGGCGTGTACTGCTGCCTCGACACCGAATCGTACGTCGACAATTAACTGAACCGGAAGAAGTTGATCGACAAGCAACTCGGTAGCGAGCTGGTTTGTGAGCTTGGCGGTTACTCGACGAATGGTAAATCCCACTTGAATCGGTCGGTTGCAAGCGTCTTTTTTAAGAAGGCGAGTAGTCTGCCTCCATAAAGAATTTTCAGGCAACATTTTCAGGCACCATCTGCTCAGGATAGTCGAAATCAAGTTAGCCAATGCCTTAGCAAGATGCATCGCAGGCGCGCGCAAAATGCCCCAGAAGGTCTCGTTGGTACATAGGACTCAGTCCGTCCCGGTCTGCTGTTGAAGATGGCGGAAATTGTCGATGTCAGGAACACGGCAGTAACAACCATTCCACACTCGGGTTAATAAATTGAATTCATAAATGCAGAAAATAATTAAGGTATTAATTTATCAATTTAATTTACTAAATTTTTATTTAAATTATATTTACTTGTTTATTCGGTTAATTTTTCACTACAAGGCCGGATATTTTCTGTTGTATGTGAAAAGTATAGATGATAAGGCATAAATTTAAATCTTACATAAATTTAATATTGCTGTGATAATATAGTATTTATTACTATAAGTAATATAGTAATTTTATTACTATATTTCTATAGTAATATTGATAATTGTAATATTTATAGCATTTCTAAATGCATTAAAATGATACGTCAAATAATACTACAAAACATTAAAATGCCAAGACAATTAATAAATTGTGCTATCAAATAAAGGTTAGCTATTTACTGCTAGACAAGGACACTTGGTTGGGAACTTGCTAGATTTACTGTTTACAACGGTTATTAGATAAGTGATATGTATAAGTTATATATCAATAAGTTATTTATCTTAACTATATAAGTTATATAGTTAAGATATACTATGTTATTTGATAAGACATACAGTGACATCAGAATAGTGACAAACTATTCTGATGTAATATATTTTTAGCGTAATAAACTCGAAAGGTAAAATCAATTTAAAACAAACCGAGCACATTTACAAACAGCACTAACAATTGAGTGATAATCGCATATTCGCTATTGAATCGACAAAAAATAAATCGTTTTGTTATTCAACATTCGTATGGAGCTATTTCATAGATCAACTTGATAATTGAGTCTTCATATTTTTCTTTACCCTTGATCCCGATTTGAGTTTTATAGAATTTAGTCCTCCATTTCAACATATTCAGAGCTGGCCGGGTGAATTCCGAAAGTCTTAAGCGTCGATTGATAAGTCCATCGAGAATTCTGAGAAGTATTGAGAAATCTTGCAGAATCGATTTCCGTATACACCCTAGCTCCATTGCGAAAAATGAAGGACTCTAACATTGATAAGGACTTTTGTTAGTATCGTCCTGATCAACCTGTCACCGGAAGTTGTCTACATAAGGCCCATCCCGCAGCTGATATGCTGCGGGGAGTTTTCAGAGGCACCATGAAGAGGAACAGACACACCCCAACGTGAACACTGAGTGGTCTGCAAATATATGTTGAACGATATAAGGCATATTATTACAAATTGTGAGCTTTCGGTTAATATAGACAGTTTCGAATAGAAGTAAAAAATACCTCTATATACAAGTTTAAATAGAGATAAATTTTCAAACAGAAGTTACTTTTGTTTGAAAAAATGCCTTACTGGCAGAAAGGTCACAATTTGTTCATAAATGTCATGTCTATAAAAAGTATTACTCGGGACAACGAACTTTACATACAAACCATCTCGTATATAATATAGTAAAAGGCTCCAGACATTTCGATTTCACTCGGAACGCAATGGTACACTATGTTCATACATTGTTCGATTGTCGGAATGTGTCTAACATAATAAATATACCATATTCAGAATCATGTTTTAGGAAACCTTTTCTATCAAAGATAACGATCGCTTCCTTAACACCTAAAAAGCCTTTTTCGTGAAGTGAAACTATAAGGAGCCGGTAATTTGAACAACGGATTGTTGATTAATAAAATCGTCTGGATGTGATAACAATATCCCTAACAACATTAAAGCGAATTAAAATTTTGATAACAGAAGATTCCCATTTTAATTTTTTCTATTTTATTCGGAAATGTGTCGTGTAAAACGTGTTTAAAAGAATGATTAATGATAAACGTGTTTAAAAACATGAGAAAATCTAACATGATTTTACTCTTACTCATTGGCAAACAAATCCTTAAGATAAAGATATTTATTTTTAAATTTATAAATAGTAAAAAATACTAGACGCAGCAAACAAATTTGACCGAACAGAATAACGTCAACTGCCTTTCCTGAAGACATGGATTCAATCCAGGCCTCACGGGCAGACAAAAGGTTAGTAAGGCAAGAACGTCCTTTTCTGAAGCCATGTTGCATAAAGCTATGCTGACCTGATATGCTCAAGTGTCTGAATATAGAATACAAGAGCGCTTAAGCGTGTGATATTGTGCTATAAAAATATGGTATCTTATGATTGAGGATACCAAAAGATATTATAACAAGAAATATATTTATAAAAATAAATATCTCTAAAAATGCTAATTAAAAAACCTCATTATAACTTTCCCTGCTGAATCAAGGCTACATTTTAAAATAAGATATCGAGAAACAGATACAATAAAAGCGAGTTTGTTGCAATTGAAATGTTTTACCCATCAATTCACGAATTGACAAGCATTAAATTTTGCAAACGTGAACTATATATTGCACAAAACACTGTTGTAGATTTTGAAGCTATTTTAGAGAACTATGTGAATTGGATTTGCTGCGTAGTTCACGAAGCATTTGTGGGTTGGAATAACAGTTGGAATCGATGAAATAGTTTATAGTTGTCGAAAATACAACAGGGGCAGACTATATTCAGAACAGTGCCTTTGCGGAAGAATTTGTAGAGAAACAAAAGAACACCTATCTGTATTCAATGATCGTTACGCTGAAACATTTCATAAATGTATTAATGTTGAGATTTATTAAGACCACTTTGCCTTTCAGCTTGGGTCAAACAAACAAGGAAAAGCATATTTGCAAATAAATTGGAAAAATTGAATAAAAAATGCTGCAATAAACATTCAAAATAGTTGATTGTTAGATATCAAATCATCATAATCAAGTTTAGGTTATGGACATGCTAACCGGTCAATACTACTGAGTGATAATTTCGATAAGTATACACATGTAAAGACGTGAAAAAGTGATTGACAACATTCAGAACAGTAAAGACAATTACAATTCAAAGATCTTTTATGAATCATTATGCGTTTCACACAAATTTTAGCGTGATATCCATGTAATGATACACGCCAAATAAGAGGTCTATTACTATAAAAGGGATTTCTCCAATTCGCTTGAGTATAAACATGAGTTAACTCATACTCAGGGTCTAAAAGTGCGGTCTTACTTTCAAGATTTTGAATATTTGTAAGAAATTCATGGGTAAGAGGTAGGTTAAAAAGATCTCTTATATATCAAATCAGCTAACTGAGTCTACGTATTTAATATAATTATAAACTAAACAAAACATAATAATGCTAAATCAAAATTTAATAATTAAATAATAAAAGATTTATTAAGATTTTTTATAATTTAAATCAAGTTAAAATAAAAAATTGAAATTTAAAATAAACGTCATTTTTATGAATTGACTAATAAATAACAGACGTTTTATCATAATAAGGAATAGCGGTCATCAGGAGGAACTGCTATGCTATCAGGTTTCGGCCCCTAACTCCTCTACCCAACATAGCAGCGGGGCCAAATACATGCTAATGATGTATTTCCTCTGATAAAACTATCTAGTATCTTATTCTAATACAAAGTATATTATTTATTATCCATCCATAAAAATTTGCCACTTAATATAGATCAAGCATGGCTTCACCTTTGCTAGGAATCCTACAATAGTGATAGAGCACATCAGTGAAGCCCCGACTATTCTTTTAATGTATCAAGTCTGGCAGTTATCGATCTGTCTAAAGTTGGATGATTTCAGGTCTGGCCAGAAGGATGATAATCCGTAAAGTAAGCAAGGGAGTAACATTATTTGAAAATAATGTAGAGCACCTTCGAAAGATAAAGCTCCTAAATTTACGACTCTTGAGGTAGCACCTACTATCTTTACGCATTTGTTTTGAATATGAGAAGTGAATGACCACATTGGTGTCATTAAGATTCATAGATATGTGTAATTAGAACAAAATTCTAGTTGTACATTATCGATAAAAAGCTGATCAGACCGACATAGACGGCCGCCTCTACGAAATTTTATCACTTTTGTTTTACTTATATTAATCAACAATTCATTATCTTTACAATACGCAGATAGGAAGTCTAACGCGGTTTGTCCGGAACTAATATCAGAGCACACAATTGCTAAGTCATCAGCATACAGTATTGAAGTTGTATCGCCGTTAATTTCTCTCACCTTAGTAGGGAGATCAATTAGAAATAATGAAAAGAGAAGAGGACTTAAAGGGTCGCCTTGTAACACATCTAGATTTGCGATAATCGGTGGCGAATAGTTAAGGCCGTCATACACTCTCAGTCATACAATCTCAATGTATTTTTCTGTAGAATACCGTGCAATAGCGAAAGCCACCTACCATGAATACCAACCTTACAAGTTAACTTATATAACAGCAGCGACCTAGTTATAGAATCAAATGATTTGGCTATTTATAAAGTCAAATGTCCTATTTGGCTATTTATAGATATAAATAGCCAAATGTCCTCTTTGGCTATTTGCCCTATTTGGTTATTTATAGAGTCAAATGTATTAATAAATTCATTAATCTTGGATCTATTATTATATCGGATATGTGGAAGAGCAACGCTGGAATAGATAAGATTGAATAATATAATTGTCAGCATTACACTGTAAATCACAGTAAAGAATTTGTTTCAGACGAAGGTCAACATACTCAATCTATTGAAAGTTTTTGGAGAAATCTTAAAAGACGCAATAAGATTGAATATGGGACGTATAGAAAAATGATTAACTCATATTTAATAAAAATTTTATAGAGACAATCAAATAAAGATCCCACCCTCATATCACTGACCCCTGTTTTTTATTCTATATTAAGTATAATTAATACTAACAGTGATTAAAAAGATGAAAAATTGAAAAGCAAAGATCCGTGACCATGTCCCAAGGAAAACGACGAAAGTGTCTGGTAAAAGCATCGCTGTCACACCCGCTGACCTATTTAACCAAATATCAGTTGAACATAAGGTTACAGCATGGTAGTGTACCAGTACTAACGTGCGTAATCGAAAAAGCGCCATTGATTAGAGTTACAACTGATATCCCATGCGTCTATTATGTCATTTCAAAAAAGACGGTTTCTCGATCCTGCTAAGCCATTCTGCAACTCACATTGTACGACCTTTTAAATTGTTCCTTAGTAATAAGTTAACGATTATATATCATTGCTAAACATGCCGTCAATTTAACAGTCATTCATCGTCATATTTAGCATTTATTCAGGAAATTCCAAGTAATATTGCGATCAATTTAATTTGTCGAAGTTTTGTACTATGCGGTTATGACTTCACTGTTATGGGCTCGCTATTTTCATTTTATTCACGTTTACTGTTTATTTTCTTAGATAATGTGACTCAGAATACGGCAAACAGTCTCTGCTCAATTCATTCGTAACCTGACATACAAGAAATTTATCATCGAGCTCGAACTGCTCGATGCAGTAAACTTCCATTAAATTTTTATTTGAATATTAAATAAAAATACAAAATAACGACTAAACTCTACAAAATGACTGGTAAATTATAAAAATATTGAACATCTTTCGTAAGATGGAGTCACTCCAATATATGTATTTTCATAGGCATCTCTAAAGTTTCGTAGTAATGCATAGTGAGCTATGTAAACATGGTTTTCTACTTACAGTAGGTGCATACACAAACAGTATTCAATTACATCACTGCAATAAATATAATATTGAACGTCGTGACCTGAACCTTGCAAATAATATCGTTTAGCACACACATATTTCCTGTTACAACTCATCTCTCTTAAATATTGCTATATATATCGATTACTACGAATAATGGAAAAGAATATGAACAGGCATACGACCAGGTGATTGGAAGATTAGACAAACGTCGTTTTGCATTGTGGAAAACAAATATTGTGGAATACAGCCTATTTTCCTCGTTAATGAATAATAATATTATAAGACATGGTGATATCACCTGCTAAATGGCACTGTGTAAGAAAATATAACTTTTCAACTTAAAATGCTAAATACTTAACAAAATCATTTATAGTCGGTCAAGTGTGTAATTTATAGCGAGGCTATAAATTACTTGCGCCGATGATATATTTCCGAAAAATAGCTTATTATGGAATAATATAAAAGCAATGCTGATTAACTTGATACCAAATAGAGTAATCATAATGGATGCATAATGTGAAACTTGTATGGCCTGAAATGTAGCAATTTTTACGGAGCCGATAAAAAACGTGTTGTTTATAAACATTAATGGAAAATGCATGGAACCACGAAATTTATAAATAATTATGCCCAATAAAATCAAATTAAATCCAGCAATCTAGCTATGACTTTCCATTGTTTCACATTTAAATTTAGCTTGTGGCTACAGTCATAATCGACCTTTGGAAGTTGTGTTAATATTTAAAAGTTTTGCCATTTGAATTCAAAAACAAACAATCATTAATGTATGTAATCCGAAACTAGCAAACAGTAGAAATTTTAAATTCTCTCAGTTTCATATAAAGAATTAATATTTTCTGTTTGGAAATACTTTTCAATTTTAAATTTTTTAATTGCGAAGAAAATCGTTTTTATTTTCAAATGTTAAAAAATTAAAGTGATGATGGATAAGTTTAAGATTAAATGTATATGGTGAAATCAAAAAACTTGTGAATAAAATTTAAATTATAAATCATATTAGTAGTAATCTTAATACAGTATTTAATATATTAATAATATATATTATTATTTCACACAAGTTATTACCGCAAATGGATATTTTAACTGTTCATATAAAACAATAAAATCAATGACTAAAATAACTTGAAGCGTCCACACCAGTATTTAATAATCAATGTCGAATCTTTTGCTTGAAGCTGCAGTAGCTGGATATACATGCAATTTCTTTAGGCAGCACATTCCATACATTTAAGGACCGATGTGAAATTCACACTACGCTTTGGGATTTTGCCATGTTGTAATTTATATAGTGATAGAGGATGCCCTCTACGAGCTGACGAACTAATGTTCACATAGTGAAAAGGAAATCCATCTGCGGAATGAACCACCTATCACATTGCAATGAGGTCCAGGTAAACCAACCTTTGACACATTGAAAGCATTTGTAATGAAGCTTAGCGGTCTACGTATGAATACACAGGTTTAAAACTCAATCTGGAGTCTCTTCTGCTTTTGTTGCCAAGGTCTCATCGGCAAAATCGTGTCTGATCAAACGACAGCATCGTATATGCGACATTTCAACTTTGCTGTTACTCGGGTTTGTATAGAATGCCCGAGGTTTTCTGCCAGTTTTTCCAAGCACTTTATATCCTCATTTCAATCTCTGGCGCTAATGAATTCGACATATTCGTCATGCTGCACAGGTATATGATATTGTTTCATTTTTCTATTTCCACTCCTTGTAATGTTAATCTTTCTGGGCCATATACAATGTTTTAGTCGTGCTTATTTTCAGTGCGTTGCTCTTCACTCTCTGACACCAACTTTCTAGTTATTTTTCCAGCGTCTCCGAGTTATCAGCCGTAAGAACCGAGTCATCTGCGAACAGGATTTTCCATTGCGTTCTTGAATTGTTTGCAAAGCCTTAAAACATTCATAACTTTCACAAATAAAAAATAAATGAGCCTAACCTTAATGAAGTCCCGTCGCTACCTGGAAATAATTCTCCTCAACACCCTGGCATTCAACGCAAGTATAACACTATTCGTACATTGATTTGATTGCAGGAACGTAATGTTCAGGGCAGTTTTTCTTTCTTAGGCATGTTCAAACAAGATCTCGTGGTACTGTATCATAGGTTTTCTCCAAATCTACAAATACACAATGAAGTGCCCGTGTTTATTGTTGAACTTATCTTAAAGCTGCCTCAATACAAAAATCCCATCGGTAGCGTTTCTATCTAAATAAATTTCTACATAAATTCACGCTGGTCTTCGCTGATCGTGATTTCTTCTCTGATTCTGTAAACCACAACTCTCCCACAGTTTCATTGTGTGACTAACAAGCTTTATATCCCGATAATTGCTACATTGTTGGACGTCTTCCTTTTGCTTGTAGATACGCACTAGTGAACACTTGCCATGCAGTAGGAATTCTCCCTCCTTAGTCAATTTTGTGAAAAAGCTGTTATATCGAAATTCAGTTTAGTTTTTGCTGTAGTTTTTCGACCGACAGCATCTTAAATGTTTGATTCCACAACCAAATCTTCTTATTTAGTAGTGGAGTTTCCCTGATGACAGTCCTATAATTATCTTCGATTATTTAAGGATGATTGCGGCCGTTTCATTCCACCAGACTTCAGGATCTTTCACCTCGGTATTCAATTTCTGGAATAGCTCGTTTTTAATTCGTCTATCAGGATACAGTCTTTCATTTCGCCCATTTGATTTTCGGAGTGATGGTTGATTTATGTTGGATCCATTTTGTCTTGATCTTCAGGTCCACTAGGGGCACATTCTTTTCCTAAAATCGTCTTGGTGTTTATCACTTTACTTAACTTTGCTATTGGGTATAAGATGAAGTTAATCTGGCTTGAATTTCTAATACTCGAATACGTGATTGTCTTTGTGAGGTTTGGAAATATGTATTCGCTAAACGCAGCTTCTTAATAATAATTTATTTAACGTAGCAAATGCGTGCCAACTGCACGCTTACAAGATCACTAACAAAAAAGAACACATCAAAAGTCACAGATTAATTAGTTAATTGTTGAAATGGAATTGGATTTGGCGTTTGAAGCACGGCATTGATGATGATTGGCGGATAGTAATGGGAGATGATTCCACGAGAGATTAGCAGCCACAACGAAGGAGCGGAAGCCAAAAGAGGTAGAGTAGTTTGGAACACGTAAAAGAAGGGAATTACGGGAACACAAAGAATAGTAAACAGGACGCGAACTGTCGAGAAAAGGGAGGTTGAGAAATGAAGGGGTAGGAAAAGTTAGGCGAAAAGCAATGATAAGAAGACGAATTTGAACACGACAATAAATGGTAGGCAAATCGAGAGAAACAAGATAATGGGATGTATGATCAAAACGACGAAGACGGAGAAGAACTCGGACATGTACGAGAAATATAAGAAAATTTATAAGTGTTCTAGCTAATTACAATCAATCCAGTTCCGATCACTCATTTTGCAGAATTTTAAGAGTTTATGGGAGGACGTAAGAAAACAACTAAGACCGACACCAACTATAAACAACTGCAAGTACAGTGCTCGATACACGACTGCAGCGTCTGGACAATGATCGCCTGCGACAAGAATAAGGCTAAAGAAGACTTTGTATGTGGTTTTTGTGCCAACAAACTAATCTGCAACCTTTCCAATAAGCACATATCAACATCTAACACGTCAACTCAAAATACCCCTGTGGTTTCTAATGTCCTTTCTCCACCCACCGACCTTGCCACCATATACACTTCCCGTTCTATGTCATCTTCACTCCCCCGACACCCCACGTCCCGTCATTCCCGTCTCGTTTCTCAATAACTTGCATCCATCAATCAAAATCACCTCCACCAACCTCCACTATCCTTCCACTCATAACCTTTCCTCACATCGCTTGCCACCCTCTTTATTATCATTATCCTCTATGTCTCCCGTCGTCAAACCAAATCCCTCCAAATCATCAACTGCCAGCTCTTCTATCGTGATCTCACCTACTCACGTCAGTCGTCCTCCTTTACGGAAGCGCTTTCCTTCTCGCGATCGTTGCGTTATTGTCACTAATATCACGCCTTCCAACTCCTTATCTCCACAAACACGTCTCGACCACGATGTTTTCGAATTCAGATCCATCCTTTCGTCTATTGTTCCTGCGGATAGACCATCCTTTTTCAAGGACATTTCTCCTGTCGCATTCATCCGTCTAAACAAATCTTCTCAATCCAATCCTTCTCAGCCCCCTCTCCTAAAAAGTGTTTTCAAGCATTGCTCTCACGCGTATTCTGTCCTCTCTCAACGATTTAAACTCATGTCATCTTTAACCACTCGAATTTTCCCCGATCGCGCCCCTTCTGAAATCGCTCAAATCTCTTCAGCCCGCATCAAAAAACGCCGTCGCGAGGAAAACGGCGAAACATCACTCTCCATCCGTAACATAGACGGAAATTTTTAAGTTGTTCACACCCGTCCAAAAATTCAATGGTGCTTCATCTCTCCTATGTGTCTTCTCCACTAGACTCTTTCGCCACAACACACGGTTTCCGCCTCGGTCTCCTCAACACTAGATCTATTCTCAATAAATCCGATCTTATCCTTAACCTATTCACTAAGCAATCCATCGATCTCTTCTGCCTGACCGAATCATGGCACTCAGATTCCGACGACCTTTTCATTCGCCGTCTGCTCTCTGCCGGTTGCTCCCTAGTCAAATCCGCCCGACCCCTCAGCTCATGCCCTTCTAAATTCTCTAATCATGGCGGCATCGTTGCTTTCGCGCGTCACCCCGCGTCTCTTCGCAAAATCAATCTCCCTTTCAGTCCTTGCTCTTTTGAAATTGCTCACTTGTCGTTATTCTAACCCGATCACTCTAGATATCGCCATTGTATACCGTCCTGGTTCATCAGCTCCTACAGCTTTATTTTTTACCGAACTCGATGACCTCCTTTCTCATTGTTCTTTGTCCTCAATCCCTTCACTCGTTCTAGGCAACTTCAACATCCGCCTAGAGCGCCCCTCTTCCACGGATCCCATCCGGTTCATCAACATTCTATCCAACTACAATTATAAACTAATCTCCACTGCCCCAACACACATACTTGATGGGGCACTCGACATCATCGCTGTCCCCGATCATTTTGATGCCTACACCTCACTGTCTATCTCTGATCCTGGTTTATCCGATCACTTTCTTATCACCCTTGATCTCACTAACAACCACACCCCTCCTCACACACCTTCAATCCTACGTCGCCCTTAGAGAAATCTTCACATCTCTCTGCTCCGCTCTGCCTTACTCAAATCGTCTCTATCATATCTCACAATAACATATTCATCTCCTCACGATCTCGTCTTTCTTTTCGACTCTGAACTCACATCCACTCTTGATATTCTCTTGCCCTTCAAGTCTCACCCACACCGTCGCTTGATCGTGCTACATGGTTTGACATGCAATGCCTACTCTCAAAGCGTCGACTTCGCCATGCTTTTCGAGTCTATCACCGCTCTCTCAGACGTGATTTCCGCTCGATCACTCCGTCTTTCCGTGATTCCTATCTTGATCTTCGCCGGTCCCATCTCAACCCACTACGTACCAAATGACTCCTTCTGACAGCATAAAATCATCACTTCATTTAACTAAAGACTCTCTAGATACTTTTAACACAATCCTTGCTCGCTCCTCTTCGCCGTGCAACATCAATGCCAATGATTATTCGTCATTTCTCCAGACT
Source organism: Pomphorhynchus laevis (assembly GCA_012934845.2). Taxonomy (NCBI): domain Eukaryota; kingdom Metazoa; phylum Acanthocephala; class Palaeacanthocephala; order Echinorhynchida; family Pomphorhynchidae; genus Pomphorhynchus; species Pomphorhynchus laevis. Next base: position 37,027 of record WNNJ02000862.1, on the reverse strand, counting down.
AAAATAGCCACGTTGCTCTCTCACACCCCGATCTCCATCATATCCCACTCTGCCCAGTCTAGCATCATCCTTCCGGAACTCTTTCATCTTCTCCCTGTCTCACCTACAGATGTATCATCTGTCATCATGTCCTTGCCCAACATAACCACACCTTCCGATCCCCTGCCTACTCACATATTAAAATCTATATGCTCATCGATATCCCCATTTCTCACAACCTTGTTTAACTCGTACATCCGCAATCGTATATTCCCTTCACACTGGAAATCCGCAATCGTATATTCCCTTCACACTGGAAATCCGCAATCGCTCGTCCCCTCTCTAAGAAACAATCGCTCGACCCCTCCCTTCCTTCTAGTTATTGCCCCATTTCACTACTCCCTACTCCTTCTAAGCTGCTAGAACGCCTCATCTTAATACAGATCAACGCTTATCTCTCCTCATCCAATCTGTACCCACCTTTCCAATCCGCTTTCCGCTCTAATCACTCCACAGAAATCGCATGCATAAAAGTGTACAACGACTTACTCATTTCTCGAGACAAGGCTCTATATAGTGTTCTCATCTCCCTCGACCTCTCCTCCGCATTCGACATTGTCGACCACTCCGTCCTCCTTTCTCGCCTTCGTTATGATTACGGCTTTTCTTCCTCCTCCGTAGCATGGTTTGCCTCATATCTATCCGACCGTTTCTTTCGCGTCTGTTCAAATTCACCATCCTCCCCTCCCATCGCTATTTTTTTGCGGGGCCCCACAAGGTTCAGTCCTAGGTCCCCTGCTTTTCTCTCTTCTGCTTGGCGATCTCTCTCCGTTTATCAAACCTTACTCCTTTAACGTCATGCAATACGCCGATGACATCCTAATCTATGCTCATGCACCCGCACATCGCATACACGATATCGCCATTTCTGCCTCCAACTGTCTTTCTTCTATCTACAAACGTCTCTCCAATCTCCATCTCGTTCTAAACCCCGATAAGTCTAAAATAATGTGGATCCTCCCTCGTAAACACAACATATATCCTCCCACTGTATATTTTGTCTCATCGATCATCCCCATAGTCCACAATCTCACTTTCTTAGGCTTACATTTCGATGATCACCTTTTCCTTAAACCCTTCGTCCGTGACAAGGTCCGCTCATCTAACTTAATTCTCCGTGACATCCGCCGTATCCGCCCCCTTATCGACTTCCGTTCTTGTATGTCTCTTCTTTCATCGCTTCTTTTCCCTAAAATCGATTACTGCCTTAGCCTTTTCGCCAATTCTCCAAAATCCATCATCCTACCCCTACAACGAATAATCAACACCGCCGTTCGAGTGCCCTTTCGTCTCCGTCGCTTCGACCACACATCCACTTATTTTGCCCAACTCTCCTTCCCACCATCAACATCCGCATCAAACACCGCCTTCTCTTAACTTTTCGTCTCATCGCTGTCGGCTCCCCATCGTTCATCAACCTTCCTTTCTTAGACGACACTCGCCCCACCTCGCTATCGCTGCGTTCCCGTCATACCCTCTTACTCCACGTTCCTAATTACTCCAACAACTACGGTCTCCGATCCTTCCTCGTCGCCGCCTCACTCGCCTGGAATCAACTCCCTCTCGACGTCCGCCGCGCCCCCTCCTTTATCACATTCAAACACCTCCTCCGTTCACACCTTCTCGACACATGATTTACAGTTTTGTTTTGTTGTGGTCATGTAAGCGTGCGCTGGCACGCATTTGCCACGTTAAAATAAATCTTTTTTTATTTACGTTGATGATGCGTTGCAAAGGAATAAGAGTGGATTTAGGGTAATTGGAAAATATACTAAGACAGTAATCAAGTCTTGAGAAAATGAGAGAAGATATGAGAGTCATACATGATGGGAAATCGATCAATCTACGAATTTGACAGATGTGCGGTGAATCAGGGTAGATGAGCGTACTTTATCTCTAACGAAAGTGAAAGTATGTTGTTGAAATGTTGTTTTTAAAGTCTTTCTAAGTGAAAGTCTGTTGTTGAAATGGAATCCTAGGAAAACGAGATTGTCAACGATATGGAAAATTGTAGAATTTAATAATACGGAGGGAGGTTCTACGCCGAAGCGTCGAAGAAGGATCCACATTATTTTTGATTTATTAGGATTCAGAGAAAGACGAAGAGAAGAAAGATGATTGAAAATTGAGGCAAGACAGTTGGAAGCAAAAACACTAAGATAATGAATACGATAAGCAGATGCGTGAGCATAGATGAGAATGTCATCAGTATATTGCATAGCATGGAAATTAAATGTATGAGAAATAGAAAACAAATCATCGAGAAGTGAGAAAAGCAAATGGCCTAATATGGAACCTTGTGGAACACCGGACGGGATGGAAGAAGGATGGAAAAAAGAAGAATTAGAACACACGCGAAAAGTACGGTTTGATAGATATGAATAAAACCAAGCTACAGTGTGTAAAGAGAAGCCATAATCATGACTAATACAATGGAGAAGAATCGAGTGATCGACAATGTCGAAATCAGATGATAGATCAAGAGAAACTATGACACTACATAATTTTTGATCGCGCGAGATGAGTAAGTCGTTATAAACTTCAATACATGCAATTTTATTGGAGTTTTAGACATGCAATTGTAGTAGAGCGAAAAGCAGCTTGGAAGGGAGGGAACAAGTTGGGGGGAATAGATATGCCTTAACTTGCTTGAGAACAAGACGCTTAAGGAGTTTAGAGAGGGTTGGGAGAAGTGAGATATGACAGTGCGAAGATGGTATTGAAGGATCGAGAGATTGCTTTTTGAGGAAAGGGCGAACAGTGGAGCATTTCCAGTAGGAAGGAAATATGCGGCTGCGGATAGACAAGTTGAACAAAGTGGTTTGGAGGGGTGATATATATGAGCAGATTTTTTAAGCAAGTGGGTGGGAATTCGGTCAGAAGGAGAGGTTTTATTAGGTAATGACAGAAGAATCGAAGAAACTTCGTCAGACGAAACGGGAAGAAGGTGGAATAGCTCTGGAAAAAAATATTTAAAGAGATGAGAGGATTCAAGGGGCATATGGGTAGAACGGAAATTAAATTAGATAGCTTAGATTGCAGATAAGAGGAAAATTCATCAGGATTTATGTTGCAAAGGGTAGATTACCGTGAAAGTATAGAGTTTAAGATTTTTCAATGAGATTGAGAGTTGGAAGAGCACTCGAGTTGATTCGCCAGAAGAGAGTACGTTAAGTTCGCATAAGAATGAGATGGGAACGGCGAAGCGAAAGATAAGAGGCACGAAGATTTGGAGTGAGTGAGATTGGAGAACGTTTAAGAAAGCGATTAAACACACGAAAACAGTGACGGAGCCGACGCTTAGAAAGACTTCAGTCTGAATCGAACCAGGGATCATGGCGCGACCGCTGAAAACGTCGTGGTCGAATAGACAGAAGGTTATTAAGAATGTTTGTAAGTTCAGAATCAAACAGAATGAAGAGATCTTCGGGAGATAGATAGTTTAGAGGAAGTGAAAAGAGTGAAGAATTTAGTAAGGCTGTGCAGAGAATAAGGATATCGAGAAGTTTCCATGGTCGACTTGGTGTGGATAATGGTGGAAGCGGAGAAGGAGGATGGGGACGAGTAAGAGTAAGAGTGACAAGGAAATGATCGGACAAACTGGGATCAGTAATTGACAAGGAAGTATAGTCATTGAAGCAGTTAGGGACAGCAATGATGTCGAGAGCCCCGGCGAGGATATGAGTTGGGCTTGCTGAAAGTAATTTATAGTTAAAATCAGAAAAAAAATTAGTTAAAGTGATAGAGTCAGAGTCAGCCGGGCGATCAAGACGAATGTTAAAGTCACCGAGAACAAAAGAAGGAGTATAAGACAATGAACAGTGAGACATAAGATCTGCAAGGTCGTTAAAGAAGATACGTGAGGGGGCAACTGAACCTGGACGGTATACAATCACAAGTTCCAGAGGGAAAGGAGTTGATAATCTGCATATGAGTAATTCGAACGAGGTATAACGGATGTTAATGTTAATTTTTCGTAAAGATAATGGGTGACGAGCAATGGCAACAATACCGCCATGGTTAGAAGCAGTAGATGTATGAGAGGCAATTGGACGAGCTGATTCAACTAGAGAACAACCAGAGCGACATAGCCGACGAATAGCAAGATCGTCGGAGTCAGAGTGCCAGGATTCGGTAATGCAGAGAATATCGATAGATAATTGATCGAAGATATCGAGAAGCATATCAGCTTTATGAAGAATAGAGCGAGTGTTGAATAGACTAAGACGAAAAGTATGCTTAGGAGCGAGATCGACTAGCGAAGAAGACAAGGGGGAGAGATGGGACGCCATCGAATTTTTGGCCTTGTGTGTACAACGTGAAACTTTCTGTTGATTTGACGTATAGATAAGGATGACTTGCCGTTTGTTTCATGTCGATGTTTCTCAATGCGAGCTAAATTGAGCTGGGCAATATCAGAAGGGGAGCGGTCAGGAAAGATACGGCAAGTAGATGAAGTGGTAAGAAGTTTAAAACGTTGGGAGAGTACAGAAGAGGCATGTGAACTATGTCGGAAAACGATTTTTAAGAGTGGAGGACTGAGATGATTGGATTTAGTGGATTTGTTTAAACGAATAAAGGATACAGGATCGATATTATTGAAGAGGGATGGGTTATCATCAGGAAGAATGGTTGCTAGGATAGACCTGAAGGCAGATACATCATCATCGAGGCGAGATTATGGAGAAGCAGATTCGGAAAGCTTTAAGTTCGATATGATTATACAGTGCAGGGGTCTCCAAACTTTCCAGCCTTAGGGCCATACTTATTACTCCAGTAAGTTCCGAGGGCCAAACCATATTATCATTGTTGCCGGTGGTAAAAAGTGGAATAGTGAAAAAAATGAAAAAATGTCTGAAAAAGTAGCGACGTTTAAAAAAGGCTGCAAATCGGACTAAAGTCCGCAAAACGCATCTACTGCAAATTATTAATTTTCTGCACTTATCTGTAATTTATGTATCAGCCGTAGAGTACGAGCCATTAGAAGTAACGTGACACGACACCTGGTGGATGCAAGCGGAAATAGACAGTATCTTCTATCTCAAACAGATGGCGCTAATAGCGCGTACAGAATAATCTCTTTTGTTCGAGAAAGTTCCACTGTTTTCTACACACACTTATAGATGGCAGTAATTGGAATATATATATAAGAAGGCAAGTGGCGCAACCACAAGTCAGTTCATATGATACCGTTGTGAAATAAAATAGTGCGTACCTCCTTAAAACGTGGTTGTGCGTGTTTCAGTTTAAGTCTTAAACTTTAAGGCATCATTGTAACAGTATTTTTATTTAATTGACGCTCTTGTGTGTGATTTAGTAGTATGGAAAAGAAGCGAAAAATTGATAGTGAATGCAGAAAATTCAAAGATTAGTGGAGCATTCAGTATTTCGTAATTGAGTCCAGTAACAAGGCGCTGTGTTTGATTTGCAACGAAATCATAGTCGTTCTCAAAGAATATAACATTAAACGTCATTATGAAGCAAAACATTTTGAAAATCACTCAAAATACACAGGAAGTTCGCCGACAGAAAAATTAGAAGAAATGAAGCGCGGATTGAAATCGCAGCAATCTTCATTTACAAAACTCAAAACTGAACAAGAGGCAGCAACTCGTGCCAGCTTTCGTGTGGCTCTTGAAATAGCAAAACGTGGAAAAACATTCACCTATGGAGAAATGATTAAAGAATGCATAAATGCAGTAGCCGAAGAAATGTAGCCTGAAAAGGTAAATTCATTAAAAACTGTCAGCTTGTCGGCAAACACTGTGGCTCGAAGGGTAGAAAACATTGCTGAAAATATATCCTCTCAACTGTTCGACAAAAATGGACATGTTGAGTGGTTTTCTTTGGCCTTGGATGATTCAACGGATGTGACAGACACTGCTCAGGTGTTGATTCATATTCGAGGAGTAGATAAAAGCTATGAAATGCATGAAGAACTCTTTGATATGTATAGTATTCATGGGACAACTACTGGTGCAGATATTTTTAAAGGAGTTGAAATGGCCATTAATCAAAAGAACCTTCGATGGAAAAACTTGAAATGTATTACAACTGATGGAGGCAAAAACATGAGTGGGAAAGATAAAGGAGTAGTCGCTCTTGTGTCAACGGCTGTAGAAAATGACGGTGGTTCAAAACCATTAGTCTTACATTATATCATTCATCAACAGTATTTGTGCAGAAAATATTTGAATATGTCTGAAGTTCTGAAACCAGTCATATCAACCGTTAATTTTAGCAAAACTTTCGGGCTGAATTATCGACACTTCCGACAATTTATTGAAGAGATTGGAGAAAATGACTTGTCTTATCATACTGCCATACGTTGGCTTAGTTGTGGGAAAGTCCTTAAGCGCTTTTTGAACTTCGAGCAGTGATCGAAATTTTTTTGAATGAAAAGCATCGCCCTCTTACTGAATTACAAAACAAAGCATGGCTGTGGAAGTTAGCATTCTATGTTGATTTGACAAAACATGTGAACTAACTGAATTTGAGATTGCAAGGAGAAGACCAGAATCTCCCTGATTTATACACTAATATCAAATCATTCCGGAATAAATTGATACTGTTTCAATCACAACTACGAAGCAAATGTTTTTCACATTTTAAAACATGTGAAATTTTCAGCCACACCACTGAGACTGAGTTTCCTATAGATTTTGCAATCGAAACTTTGAGTTATTTGAAAACAAATTTTGATACGCGTTTCTCGGACTTTGATTTCATTGCGAATCAAATTAAGATTTTCCGGAATCCTTTTGATGCTGACATTGAAACCCTAGCCTCTGAACTTCAAATTGAAATGATTGATCTACAGTGCAGTGATATAATAAAGAACAAATATCAAAACTCATCATTGTTGGAATTTTATAAGAGTCTTCCACTGCCACAATTTTCTAAGTTGCATAAATTTGCTTGTGGGCTGTTTTCTGTTTTTGGCACTACTTATTTGTTTGAGAAGACCTTCTTCAAAATGAAGTACATAAAAAATGCTTACAGATCTAAATTAACCGACGAGAATTTTAAATTCATTTTAATAATTGGTACAAGTAAAATTAGTCCACAACTTAAAACTATTATCAGTGGAAAATCTCAGTTACATAAATCTCATTAGTATTTGATATGTCATTAGGCATGTAATAAGTTGTGTTTTAATTTAAAATGTATGAAATTTAGTTGGATTCATTTCAATAATTTGTTAGTTATTATATACTGAAGTTAAATATTCTGCATATTATACATGTCTTTACTCATTACAATTCCGTGTTTCTTTACCCAACTTATTTCAAAAACAAAAACAATAAGCCTACAACAATGTTATTAGTAGTTAGCCCAGGACTATATCAATATAAATGTTATCTTTAGAATTATTTAACATAAAATTTGAATACTTCAGTGAACTTAAGTTAATTTGCTAGAAAAATATGTGCTATAAAAGGAGTTTCAAGTACGCTAGCTCTCCGCGGGCCAGAAAAAATCTGTCAGTGGGCTGGATGTGACCCGCGGTCCGTAGTTTGGAGACCCCTGGTTTAGAGGGTATACCTGAAAGCAGATACATCATCATCGAGACGACATTGAGAATAAGCAGATTCGGAAAGCTTTAAATTAGATATGATAATACAGCGATCACGCGAAGGAAAACGATTATGTGGAAGTGGTGGACGGACAGACACGGTAGGAGTAAAGGCAGAAGAGCAGGTAAACGTGGGAATGACAGGGGTGCTAATTGAAGATTTAAGATAGTTTAAAGCATGTGTGACAGAAGTGGAGTGTTGAATCCTTTGATCGGAGATGTTACCGGAGATGATTTTGACGGAAGGATGTAAATTATTAAGAGGTGATACGGTTTAAGCATGTGTGACAGGAGTGGATTGTTGAATCTGTTGATCGGTGATATTACTGGAATTGATTTTGACGGAAGGATGTGAATTATTGAGAAGTGATATGGTGGAGGTAGAGTAAGTAGTACTGAAGAGAAGAAAGAGTTATGAGATGTAGTTAGATGTGGGAATGAATATGAAAAATTAGGTACGAGATGAAGGCCTTTACTGTTTATATTGTTAGGAAGATGAAGATTTAGTGAAGTTTTATCCGTAGTTAAAGGAAGAGTGTGTGTGTGAGATAAGTTTCAAAACCGGGATTCATAGATGGCGAGGAGTTAGTAATCAAACGAATGACAACGATATCTTGGAAGATATTTTGTCGTTTGTTGATGGTCCAGGTATAACAGCGATCTGAGTCGACTGAGAGACATCATTAAGTTTATTTTTTGAGCACAACTCTGTTTTCGTTAGCCTCCATAACGTCTCCACCGTTTGAGTGGTCATGCTTCATTAGCTTACCTACGAGGGCAGCACAACAAGCCGCAGAGGAAATTCCGTCCTGAAATGTTATCCTCGTCAGTGAAAGGAATGGCAACGTGAGTCCAAACATTGCAGTTTTGCTGTCGCATCCAATTTGCTTTTCGATGTAGGTTTCCTTGACGGACTTGAGTTGCATGCCGACATTTTTAGTTAGCTTTCTTTTTGTCAAAATAAGATGTCAATTAGTTAGTTATAGTCACGAATGTTTAAACTCCGTTAGTTTGCAAGTCGTTAGTTGTAAGTAGTCGATAGTTGTAAGTAGCGAGCGGAACTAACAGGAAAAATTGTATGTTATTTATTATGTGATTAATTGTAAGTTTTAATAACCAAAAGATTCTAAAAGCTCTTCATTCTTCGGAATTTCTCATCCCGATGCTATGTCCGCCTGGGGTTAGTTCATAGTCATCTCTCGATCCGATGTGGCCATTGAAATTTCCGAGTATTCCATATCGACAGTTTCTTATAGTCGTCGTTTCGGATAGGACTTTCCAGAATTCATCATTTTCTTTATCATTGCAGCCAACTTGTGTAGCACACACGAAAACGATTGTGATTATCTCCCCATGCCAATTAATCATCAAGGATATAACTCTATCACTTGTCATCTTTACTTTCAAAACATTATCCACAAGCTCTCGATCAATGATCACATCCACACAATTTCTGCCACTCGATCCACAGCTGTAAATGAGGTTATGCATATCTCCAAGGTCTCTGGACTTCGCTCCTTTCCATCTGGTTTCTTAGTCACTGACAATACGAATTGGCGTCTCCTCATCATATCTACTACTTCCCTGCTTCACCTGTCATCGATCCGACGGTTAGGCTAGCCATTCTGATGGTCGTGACGACTTGTTTCTTTAGCCGAGTCCGTTATTAATCAGTAGCCTTCCGACGTTTAGACTAGCCATTCTGTTGGTCGTGACAACTTGTTTCTTACCCGGTTCCGTTTTAGCTCGGTAGCCCTAGTTTATTATTCGAAAACCCCAGGGCAATGAGACTGTGCGTCCCATTCGGGGTACGCCATGGCTCGATCGTTAGATAGTAAATTTGTTGGCATGTTTATGTTCGGGCGGATTTTTTACAGCCAAATGCCCTTCCTGCCGCTAACCCTCCTATTTTTTTTTCAGCCTGGATTTGACCTATATATTAAACCGTATACTATAAAGCAGAAGTGGTTAACTCATGGCGCATGCGCCACATGTGGCACATTGGACGATGCACGATGGCGCATTATCTTTTTAATAAAGACGAGATTTTTCTTATAAAGTTGTTAATAAAAATTTTCAGTTTTTTTTTACGATTATTTCCAAAAGTTAGTTTGAACGCTTTACTTATTAATGAAAGCAAAGTTATATATTTTTCAACATTTTTGATTGAAAAACGCAAATATTTGAAAAATTTGTGGGTTCTTGCAACAAAATATTGACGCATTTGATATTCTCTGAAAGGGAAATTGGCGCTTCATCGAAAAGTGTTGGTCCCTCTGCTCTAAAGGATCTAATGAGAAACAAGCAGCGACAGCAATTTAATTTTCTGCGAAAATAATTAGGATGATCAGGATATTACGTCGTTAATTGATGGTAACTATTCCAATTCTACCATGTAAAAGCAAATTCTCGTAGACACCTTTTAAATATCATGATGCAGCAGAAACGACTGATATTAGTTCACCCTACTGATGAGTGCTGCCGGCTATCTTGGAGCACAGTTTAACACAGTCAGATATAAAATTATAACAATGTATCCTCTAAAGGATCCTGTGAGAAAGCAAGCAACGACAGCGAGTAAAATTCCTGCCGGATAAAATTAGGATGGTCCGGAAAGCACATGGTTAGTATAAAGAGACTAGGCCCATGCTACCACGTAAGCAAATTCTCGGAAATGCCTATTTAATATATCACAAGGCAGCCGAAACGACTGATGGTAGTTCACCCTACTGATGAGTGCTGCCGGCTACCATCAGCTCGTCTAGGAGTAATAAAAAAATCTGTTCTGCATGTAAGCGAACTCCGGTTTTCTTGGCAACATCTACGATTATGAAACTGAAGCATATTAGCTCCTGGAGCACAGTGTTACACATTCTACGATCTAATTATAAAAATATATCCTCTAAAGGGATCCTATGAGAAATCAAGCAACGACAGCAACTAAAATTCCTGTCGAATAAAATTCGAATTATTCGGAAAGCACGTATATAAAGAATCGTATATACATGTATACGACTGATGGTAGTTCACCCTAATGATGATTGCTACCGGCTACAATCAGCTCGTCTAGGAGGTATAAAGAAGTGTGCTCTGCATGTAATCGAACTTCGGTTACAGTGGTTCTGAACATCGTGTATTTCTGTTTGGCATTCTTTACCCTTTTCCATAATCGAACAAATTTCTCATAGATGTGTCATAATTATATTAAATCCGTCCGCTTTAGAGTGTGCAGTTTCCTAAATTCGAAGAAGTTCACAATTGTACAAGAAAGTTAAAGAATGAAATTACTAATGATGTTTTACATACATATCATCCTTCTAAACATCTGGTTGTTGAAACACACCTGTCAGATAAAACCATTGGTGCAGTTTTGAGCCATGAAGGTAACCCAATCGCATTTTACTCGAAGTCGCTTAGTCAAGTATAACAACGTGCACCGTCTATTAAAAAGAGGTGTTTGCAATTGTTGAATCATCGCGGCATTGGCGTAATCACCTATTACCGCATCGTTTCAAGTTGATAATATACCAACGGTCAGTAGCATTGATGTTTAATTGTCGTCATTCTAACAGAATAAATAACGAGGAAATTGCAAGATTGCACATAGAATTAGTACCTTTCAATTTCAATATATTTTATCGTAAAGGTAGTCATAATGTTGCTGCAAATACATTATCCCGGTATGCTTCCACTGGTAAATTTCAACGAGAGAGGCTGCACGATATTTTGTGCAATCCGTGAGTCGGATTGCACAAATAGTCGGATACGGCGGATGCCACGGAAAATTAAGTTAGACGAGCGGACCTTGTCACGGACGAAGGGTTTAAGGGAAAGGTGATCATCGAAATGGAAGCGTAAGCAAGTGAGATTGTGGACTATGGGGATGATCGATGAGGCAAAATATACAGTGGGAGGAGATATGTTTGGTTTACGAGGGAGGATCCACATTATTTTAGACTTGTCGGGGTTTAGAACGAGATGGTGATTGGAGAGATGTTCGTTGATAGAGTAAGACAGTTGGAGGCAGAAATGCCGATATCGTGTATGCGATGTACGGGTGCATGAGCATAGATGAGGATGTCATCGGCGTATTGCATGACGTTATAGGAAAAAGGTTTGATAAACGGAGAGAGATCGCCAAGCAGAAGAGAGAAAAGCAGGCGACCTAGGACTGAACCTTGTGGGGCCCCGCAAAAAAATAGCGATGGGAGGGGAGGATGGTGAATTTGAACAGACGCGAAAGAAACGGTCGGATAGATATGAGGCAAACCATGCTACGGAGGAGGAAGAAAAGCCGTAATCATAACGAAGGCGAGAAAGGAGGACGGAGTAGTCGACAATGTCGAATGCGGAGGAGAGGTCGAGGGAGATGAGAACACTATATAGAGCCTTGTCTCGAGAAATGAGTAAGTCGTTGTACACTTTTATGCATGCGATTTCTGTGGAGTGATTAGAGCGGAAAGCGGATTGGAAAGGTGGGTACAGATTGGATGAGGAGAGATAAGCGTTGATCTGTATTAAGATGAGGCATTCTAAGAGCTTAGAAGGAGTAGGGAGTAGTGAAATGGGACGATATTCCATTCCACGATACGGAGGGGAAGACGTTCTTCCCCTCCTTTTCAGATTGTAAAGGAGGGGAAGAACGATTGGGGATTTCCAGTGTGAATGGAAGATACGACCTCGGATGGACGAGTTAAACATGGTTATGAGAAATGGGAATATCGATGAGCATATGAATTTTAATTTGTGAGTAGGCAGGGGATCGGCAGGTGAGGTTTTGTTGGGCAAGGACATGAGGACAGATGATACTTCTGTAGGTGAGACAGGGAGAAGATGAAAGAGTTCCGGGAGAATGAGGCTAGGCGGGGCAGAGTGGGATAGGATGGATACCGGGGTGTGAGAGAGCAACGTGGATACTTTGCTCTATAAAAATGACGAATAATCATGGGAGTTGATGTTGCACGGCTAAGAGGAGCGAGCAAGGGTTGAGTTAGTGTTGAATGAAGTGATGATTTTATGCTGCCAAAATGAGTTGCATTTAGTATGTAGTAGTTGGAGATGAGACCGCCGATGAGCAAGATAGGTATCACGGGAAGACGGAGTGATCGAGCTGATATCACGTCTGAGAGAGCGGTGATATACTCTAAAAGCATGACGGAGTGGACGCCTTGAGAGTAGGCACTGGATGTCAAACCATGGGGCACGGTGCAAGCGACGTTGTGGGTGAGGCTTGTAGGGCGAAAGAATATCGAGAATGTATTTGAGTTCAGAGTCGAAAAGAAAGGCGAGATCGTGGGTTGGGGAATATGTTATTGTTGGATAGGATAGAGACGATTTGAGTAAGGCAGATCGGATAAGGGAGGGTGTGAGGAGAGGACATGAGTTTGAATCGTTGGGAGAGGACAGAAGACGCTTGAGAGTAATGCTTGAAAACAACTTTTAGGAGAGGGGGCTGGGAAGGATTAGATTGAGAAAATTTATTTAGGCGGATGAATGCGACAGGAGAGATGTTGTTGAAAAAGGATGGGTTATCCGCAGGAACGAGAGACGAGAGGTTGAAAAAAGATGGGTTATCCGCAGGAACAAGATACTAGAGGATGGATCTGAATGCGAAAACATCGTGGTCGAGACGTGCTTGTGGAGATAAAGAGGTGGAAGGAGTGATATTAGTGACGATGACGCAACGATCGAGAGTAGGAAAGCGCTTCCGTAAAGGAGGACGATTAACGTGAGTTGGTGAGATCACGATAGGAGAGCTGGGAGTTGAGGATATCAAGGGAGTAGGTTTACAGCGGTAGACAAAGAGGATTCGGATAATAGAGAGGGTGGTGAGCGATGTGAGGAAAGGTTATGAGTGGAAGGATTGTGAAGGTTGGCAAAGGTTATTTTGATTGAGGGATGTAGGTTATTGAGAAACGAGACAAAAGGGAATATACGGGGTGTGTCGGGAAGTGAAGACATGGGATTAGATGTGCATGTGATGACAAGATTAGTGGGTTGACAAAGGATGTCAGAAACGACTGGGGTGGTTTGAGTGGACACGTTGGAGATTGATATGTTCTTATGGGAAAGGTCGCGTATGAGTTTGTTGGCACAAAAGCCGCATATGAAGTCTTCTTTAGACTTACTGCTGTCGCATGCGACTGTAGTCTAGACGCTGCAGTCGTGTGTCGAGCATTGTACTTGTAGTTGAGCACATTTGGTGTCGGTAGTAGCTATCTTGTTACGTCCTCCCATCGACGTCCTTTTGCATTAAAACTGTTAAATTTGCTGGATTGATCTGGAACTGGATTGATCTGGAAGTGGATTGATCTGGAAGTGGATTGATCTGGAAGTGGATTGATCTGGAACTGGATTGATCTGGAACTGGATTGATCTGGAACTGGATTGATTGTATTTACTTTAGATCTCAAACTTTTTTAACAGAAGACGTCTTGTCATTCACTGACAATTGCTCAATTTGTAAGATTATAAAACCACAGTTCTATTCAAAACCTCAGTCGATTTTAACAAAGGCGACACAACCATTCGAACGATTAAATATTGACTATAAGGGAACACTACTATCAAGATCAAATAATCGTTTTCTCCTCACAGTTTTGGATGAATATTCTCGCTTCGTTTTTGCATTTCCATGTGTTGACTGTTCTGATCAATCGACGATACGACATTTACAAAACATATTGTATTTATTTGGGACGCCTGCATATCTACATTGTGATCAAGCATCAGCGTTTCTGTCACAATAATTCAAGACATTCCTTGCATTGAACAATATAGTACTTTGCTTGCTAGGAATACATTTTAAGGTTAACATTATTTACAAAGACTAGTTGGACTATTTTCGTTTCATGGGCAAGTTAAATATTATTATAATTTCACTCTAAATGAGTAATTACCAACTGTTAACTGATAAATTCTTTCTGACTACAAACTCTGAATTATTTCAATACCATTAATCAGACAATACGGTTTGATAATAATTCGAGCAGCATCTCTTGTTTTATGAATAGTCGATATTGTTCCTTTGCACATGTAAATGACTGATCCCACGAGGATCTTAATAGATACTCATCCTATATGTGTATGCAACCCTACATAAGGGTTGTAAGGATACAGCCATATGCATAACAGATAATTATATATATTTATAATTATAATAAATATATAAATATATAATTATAAAAATATATATTTATAACAGATAAATATATAAATTATATATAAATATATAATAAATATATAAGTATTTGCTATCTTATATATGGGTGTATCCTATACAACCCTTATATAGAGTTTCATATACATAGGATATATAACAGATAAATATCATACATATAGTTTTCATCATTTGAAGAATTCAACTCGAAATAACACTGTCTGCTGGGACTCTCCATGGAGTTCTATTATATAATTGATCAATAATTATTAGCTAAGTAAACTACTGCTAACACCAGCAATGGAAAACAGAGTCATTCTTTTTTTAACGTTTCGTTCTACCTGGACTTTTTCAATAATATTTTTGGAGACCAGACTAAGTATGTAATAGTCGCTTTCTACTTTTTTCCTTTGTCTTTATATTTTTGAGCTGTAATTACTGTAATTTCAGATTGAAAAAGTCCAGGTAGGACGAAACGTTTTAAATAAAAAGATTGACTCTTTTTTCCATTGCTGGTGTTTACAGTAGCTTACTTAGCTAATAATTATTGATCAATTATATGTAAGCTTATAAATTGGATTCTATCAACGTGTAGAATGAAATGATCAGAATTTTAATTGTAGCAATGACTGCACAGGTATATCATCAGTGCAGCTCTCCAGATATTATCTACTGGATTGTTATCAGAATATTTAAACTGTGTGTGTCAAGTGTAGAGCAAATAACAAAGAGTAATGCAAAAGTTAAAGTATATTATGCAAACGTTATACTGTATGTTTTTACAAAAGTTACGATTTGTTATTCAAAAATGACGAAGTGTAGTGCAAGTGACGAATTATGTTATAAATTTGTTGTTCACTCAAAAATTATTAATTAATCAAATGAGAGAGTGAATCGAATTGCTATTGAAATTGAATTTTCGATAGCTAACTGCTATCATCATCAGGATAAAAATTGAAAATTCGATTTCAATAAAGATGTCATTCACTCTCTTCTTTGATCAGTTAATAAGTGACGAATTATTGTGCAAAAACGAATGACACTTTTGTACAGCAGAATATATTTTGCTATCATTTGATCCAAAACACTTTGTTGGTATAAAGTGTATAAGGTACAAAGTGTTGTGCCGAATTAAATCTATCAGAGATTCGTCATTTTAGCTATATGATACAATCAACATTCATAAATATATCACCTCACGCCTTTTGAATTCTTGGAGATATGAATTTTATCTAGTAAACTTTATGTTGGAAATAAGCAAATCAGTTTAAATTATTAAATAAACTGAGTCTACGTATTTTATATTGCAAATTAAAAATAATGCAAAATAAAAGTTAAATAATAAAAAATTAATTAATAATAAAAAATTGTTATAAGATTTTATATAATTTATATCAAGATGAATGATAAACTTAAATTAAAAATAAAAATCAATTTTTATGAATTGACTAATTGATAACAGACGTTGTATCAGAATAAGAATTAGAGGTCATCAGGAGGAACTGCTATGCTATCAGGTTTCGGCCCCTAACTCTTCTACCCAACATAGCAGCGGGGCCAAATACATGCTAATGATGTATTTCCTCTGATAGAACTACCTAGTATCTTATTCTAATATAAAGTATATTATTTATTATCCATCCATAAAAATTTGCCACTTTAGAGTTTAAATTTATTCTTTATATTATTGTGTTGATTTATATATTTTACTATTTTCTGCTTGATGTTATTTTTATAGTAACCTAGTTTAAAATAGGCATCTATTGAATTATTTAAATGATTTTAAAGAAAGCCAATATCAATACATATTGTTGCAATTCTTAAAATTTCATTATTTAATGTATTATATTTTATATTATATGGTACGCATGAATGCTCAAGCAAAAATATGTTTCTTGTAAATTTAAATGTCATTTTTACGATATAAATTAATAGTAGTTTTTGTTAATGTTAATTTAATGTTCATATCTAGATATACACCTTCTTTATCATTAATATTGGTTTTGTTAAGAATAAGGCTTTCTGGATAAATGTGCTCACTAATTGAATAAAAATTATTAGAATTAAATACAATAATTTATATTGTTTTTTTTACACATCAATAATTTATATTTCATCAATTTATATACAAAACAGAATATTTGATTATCAACTAAAACAAAAATACGAATAGTTAAAATTCGGCATTTATAGAACAGTTTTTAGTCCGCATTTATATAATTTTATGACAATTATTTATTATTAATTAATTTTTTATTACTTAACTTTTATTTTGCATTATTTTTAATTTGCAATATAAAATACGTAGACTCGGTTAGCTTATTTAATTTTGCATCTGTTTTGATTTTAATTGTTAATTTATTCGAGAAACATATTTTTGTATATAATACTTTTTAAGTGAAAAAAACATCAATAATCAACAGTTCGAATATTTAAGAACAATGTTTTCATATAAATAAAGCAGTTCTTGTTTGTTTCCATTGGTTACGCGAATTTTGCCAGATAAAAATTAAAGATTGCTTCATTTTTAACTTATTCACACTATATACTGGTGTTACATGAATCTAAAAGTAGTTTTTGTGTTGCTTCTGTCTCAACTTGAATTTGAGCCTACAATATAGCATAATATACGTCAGAGTGTATAAGCATAAAGCTATATAGTTCAATTCAGGAAAATAATAGGTTAATCTGTTATCATGACCCGTATGATTGTTTATATGCAACAAAATACAGAAAAAGTATAAATCATTTCGTCAGAAGAAAAATCAAAATATAAAATAGAATACGCACTCTGGAAATTGTAAATGCGTGTATCTAATAAGTGTTATAATGAATGATCAAAAAGTCGAAAAATCTTAAACTTGTTAATGGAAGACAAAACGATTATTTTAGTAACTGATCAATTACCAGTGGCGCTTGCTAGTCGTGCAAGTAAAAATGACCTAGTCTTTCCTAGCATAGGAGCAATACCTACTACTTTAGATAGTCTTTCCGAAAATTACAATTATATCTGGGTAGGATGGGCGGGAGCACACGGTGAGTCAGGTCAGATAACTAAACTCAGTAGAGCAGAACTAATTAAGCAAAGAATAATGCCTGTTAACCTTAGCAAGATTGAGTACTCTCAGTTTCATGAAGGGTTCTGTAGAGGTATGCTATGGCCATATTTCCATTATCAGACTTCTGTCTTAAATCATTCTGATAAAGAGTGGGATACATTTTATGAAGTAAATCGTCGTTTTGCTAATATAATTTGTCAGCTTGTTGAGGATATGGACTGCAAACTTGTTTGGATACATGGATTTCAACTCTTACTACTTCCCGGACTTTTGCGAGAACTTATACCCGATATTGTAATTGGACTTTTCTTGCATGTCCCTTTTCCTTCGTATGAAACGTTTCGTTCTCTGCATTGTCGAACAACACTCTTAAAAAGTTTATTGGCAGCCGATCTTATTGGACTACAGACATCAGAACATTATAGACATTTCTTAAGCTCGGTAGATCACTTGGTTAATGATTGCATAATTCAAGGAAATTTAATCGCGTATGATCGTCACATAGTAACAATTGATATACTCCCTATGCCTGTTGACTATAGAAAAATTGCGGACTGCACGAAAGAAGATACAAATTTGGGACATAGTACTTCTATAGCAAATATCACACCTGTTAGTGATCAGTATATGATACACTATTGCGATAACATGATTCAGTGTAATGATATGTATCTTGAAAGATTAAAATCTCATGACAGAAAAATTATACTTACGCTATGCAGGATGGATTACACGAAAGGGCTGCCACATACAATAAAGGCGTACAGGCGTTTACTTCAAATGTTCCCGGAATATATTGAAAAAATAGTATTACTCTTGATTGTTGTGGATCTCAAGGACGACGTTTGCTTGAACGAGCTGCGAAGTGAAATATGCACTCTGATAGGATCAGTGAATGGGCATTTTACAACATTTAATTGGGAACCGATCAAATATTTAAGTCAAATACTACTTAAATCAGAAATAATTAATATATATCGTGAATCAGATATATGTTTGGTTGCTTCATTGCGAGATGGAATGAACTTAGTTTGTAAAGAGTACATTGCAGCAAAGGACAAAACGGGTGATGGCGTTCTTATCTTAAGCGAATTTGCCGGAGCAGCCGAACAATTTTATGATTCGTTGCAAGTAAATCCATACGACGAACTAGATGTGGTTGTTAAGCTTAGAAGGGCCCTAGAAATGTCAAGGAAAGAACGGATCGCGCTGATGCGAAAGCTACAGGCCCAAATTCGTTCAGCAACAGTGTCCGATTGGGCTAATAAATTTATATCACATTTGAAAGTCAGTGCGGCTCACAATGCCCGTACACGGCTAGCTATTCTCAAGTATGAGAAAATTTGGAAAAAAGAAATTATCGAGAAGTTCAGGCTTTGTTCATTCATGGTGTTCGGCTTAAGCAGGTGTAGCATAGCCATTGACAACAATAATGTTACGAACAAAGAAAATTTTCAATTAAATAGTGCAAAGTTGTGGCGTGCAATTCAAAAACTTGCACTTTTGAAATCTGTAATTATTTTAAGCCACGAGGACAAACCAACCCTGGATAAATGGTTTCCGTCAGTTGAATTTAACAGAGTCAGACAAATCCTAAAAAATAAGCAATCTATAATATTATTTGCCGAAGGAGGCAACTTTTGTCGCAATTGTAACGAAACAAGATGGAAATCAACAAGGAATGATGTTAGTGAAGACACAAATAAAAGTTGCTGGAAGCCTAGTGTTCGCCAAATTATCAATGAAACGGTTAGAAGTGCACCAGGTACGCATGTCAGTGAAAGTCTAACGTCTATATGCTGGGATCACACAAATTTATTTAGTACATATGGCAGATCTCGGGCATTACAACTTGTAAATCGCCTCTTGATTCCTATCACCAAATTCAAATTAAAAGTATCGCAAACACACCATTTTCTTCAGATATCGGAAAATAAGGGCATTAACATTGCGGAATTATCAGCATGTTGCAACAGCCCATTTATCGCTATTTGCGATAAGCTTAGTGCACATTTAGTTAAGAATTCGTTGTCTAAATCGACAACATCGTTATCGAATAATAATTCCATGTTGAAGAGAAAACAATTGGAAAGCAAAATAATTAACATCATCCAATTTAGAACGAGCAACGTCACAAATAATTATATAGCTGTTGCTGACCTTTTAGATGTGCTTGATGAACTAACGTAGTCTGCGGTTTTTGTGATATAAATTTTGTATTGGGCCTTGCTATGAGATAGCATAAAATGAAAAACTTTATTTTGAAATAGGATTAGAAGAAGTTTTGTTTATTAAGTTGTTCATTTTTTGATGGCATATATAAATTGATTGAAATTATTTAGCTTCTAATTGCTGCGAAATAAATGAATATTCAACTGATTAACAAATTGTATTTGCAATTGAATAGATTTTTTATTGCATTAATGATTTTTTATTGCAAAATGTTGTATACAATTATTATTCGTACAATAAGACCAGATTTAAAGACATTTGTTTGTCTTTTACAGTTATTAATAATTATTCTTATAATTATCATTATTTTTATATTGACAATATGGTCTCAATGGGGGGTAACCAATTTTTTATTGCAATTGCTGCATATATACTCTGCATATATAATCATATATACTTTACTAAACATCAGTAAATTACGAACTTGACAATTATCTATTTTCATGTATAGTGGAGCTCTAGTTATCTCTAAAGCTTCACTATAATTTCGTTTATTAATTCGTATTGTTTAATTTAATTGCAAAAACTTGAAACGGTCGTATATGCACAAAATTAGTCGTATAATTTAAAAAACTATTTAGCGTTGACTATAAATCTGTTGAATGGCATTCAGATAAAGCAACAGATAAACTTCAAAATCACTGTATATTGGCATTTATAATTGATTACTAATGAATTCGTTAAGTTTTTATAACGATCTGAATCGCAATGCCAAATTATTTAAACGTTACAGCTGTAAGTTTAAGTAATTTCATTTGAACTAATTAGATAATTACTAAATTGGTCAAATTATAAATTAGCTTAAATGATTTACGAAATCGTTTATGATAATCGCTAATAGATTTATATGATTAAAATTAAAGCAAAATATATTTTTCAAGTCTTACAATGAGGTGCGTAAATGTAGTTAACTTGTGTTCGTACTAAATGTAATTGAACATTTTATTTATATGCGACTAATTACTAATATGACTTGGCACTAATAGATTAATTAATCCTAATAGATTTATATGATTAAAATCAAAGCAATACATAAAACCTTAAACCGTACAATAAACGCGTAAACCTCATATGTTAACCGGTAAATTAAAATATAGTTATTATTATCGTTTTGGCATTTGAACGCAACCACTAAATTCAGTTTTATTTTAAATCATTTTAATCAAAGCAGTAAACTAAAACAACCTAAAGGAATAATACCGTAACGATATTTTCGAGTAATAATATTTAATGTTAGAATGATGCATTTAAGGCAAAGAATGTGCGATCAACAGTCAATTCCTACTTTTTTTTACCTAAAACTAACACGAATAATATACACTAAAATAACAAAATTATTCGCACAAAATATCAGAAAACAAAAACAATAAAAAAATCTTTGTGATGATATCTTAAAGATATTTTCGAGTAATGAAGATGTTTGGTGTTGTAATACTATATTTAATGGACAGACAATAGATCAGAAATAAATATTAGAAAAGCTAACGAATTAATAAAATAATCAGTAGATAGGCAGTAAATTGTAGTATATAGCATGCACTTAGGCATAAGTACTAAAAAATTTAATTTTATATTCGTTAATTGTTACAGAAAACTATTTTAAATCCCGTAACGCAGCAGTTCGCAACCTGTGGGTCGTTACCTCGTCGGATGGCCTAAATAGTGAACATCGTGATACAGAATAAAATAAGACGTTTATCGCAAGTTTCCGACTTTCGCGATAGTTATTTTCAAGTGTTGTTCCTTGACATAAAAAATAAAAAGTGATAGATAAATACAATAATCACGGAAGAAACCAACGATAAAATACTGATATACAACTTTACCGGATTTGTAGTGTGCTAATAGGGATAGCCAACTTCCAATTATCTTTATTACAAACATCGTGTTAGAATAACTTTGAATATGCATGTTTTCTCTTATCAGACCTATGGTTAGATTGTCTTCATTTTTAAGATCTTGGAGCAGGAAAAATCAGGTTCGTGGTTATGATTTAGCCAATGATTTACCAATGCTGATGAAATATCACTCTTTCAAAATATATTTATGTAATTTAATTCTCGTTATTAAGCATTTTTTGTTTGCCTAAAATATTTGGCTGGACATGGGATTTTATAAGTGACATTAGTCGACTCATATTTCGGTTTGTTCTTAAATAGTTCGGTTAGAGTAGCTTTCTTTAGATGATATAATCAGAAGTATTTGTTGGGAGGCTGTTTTTTGAGAAATTAGTGTATCCATCACTGATAAATATCGCTGGTATGAATACTCGATTCTTAGTCGAGCCTTCTTCCAAAGAATTGTTATTAATTATATTATTGAGACAACAGTTGTCTGACGCATTCCATATATGAGAATATCTCTAGATTCCAGCATTTTTGTAATTCGCAGGAATTGTCTATCCCTAACAATTAGTGTCGGGTATATGTTTAAAGTCTGATCATAGAGCGTTTTAGGGGCCATAATTTTGTAGTTAGCAGGGACATGCATATTCCAATTTGCTGGATATCAGAGTATATTAAATTTATTAAAATTTATTATAACCTCGATT
The DNA here is from genome assembly GCA_012934845.2 of Pomphorhynchus laevis. Taxonomy (NCBI): domain Eukaryota; kingdom Metazoa; phylum Acanthocephala; class Palaeacanthocephala; order Echinorhynchida; family Pomphorhynchidae; genus Pomphorhynchus; species Pomphorhynchus laevis. Next base: position 14,411 of record WNNJ02000862.1, on the reverse strand, counting down.
TTACCAGCTCAAATGTCTTGGAAAATGAAGGCAACATACAATTACGTCTGATAAGAGAAGACATGCATATTCAAAGTTATTCTAACTTCTAACAAGATGTTTGTAATAAAGATAATTGGAAGTTGGCCGTCCCTATTAGCACACTACAAATCCGGTAGAATTGTATATCAGTATTTCATCGTTGGTTTCTTCCGTGATTATTGTATTTATCTATCACCTTTTTATTTTTCATGTTAAGGCCTTACACTCGAAAAAGACTATTTCAATAGTCGAAAATTTGTGAAAAATGACTTATTTTATTCTTTACCTCTATGTTTAAACGCTCTAAACAATATAATAGTACATCAAACGTATAATTGAACAATAAATATATTAATATTTAACGCAAATAACAAACCAGTATTTTACAGGATTAAAACTGAAACAGTTTGGAATATGAACAAAATTGTTTTTAGTGAACAATAACGGAACACACGAAAATAACACTATCAACATAAAAATATTACAGATCACTGAGGTAATTGTCGAAAGAATTATATTCATTTGAGATTAGACTATCGAGTTCAACATTTTCTACTGTTTGTTTTCTTCTTAATTGCATCGATCCATCATCTTCAAACGCACCCCATTTGTTTACGGCTAGAATAATTTCATATTAAATAGTTATACGGTTCGAAGATACAAACTAATAAACTTTGAATTTCAGCTCTCCCTTTGCCATTTATTTAATATAAGCTAAAACAAATTTCGAAATATTTGTTACTAAATATCCCATATCCTATAAACAAAATTTAATTTGACATTTTAATTGGAATGTAAAAATATTCAATTTATAAATTTCATAATATTTATCAAATATTATGAAATTGTTTTTTTATATTATGTGAGTCGTTGACATTTTGTCAACAACTCACGTTATCCAATTGAAATAAAGTGTAAAAAGCATTTCTGCGTAAAACATGAGGTTGTTTCGATTATTATTAGCATTAATAATTTATTCCTAACAATTTTGTTCACTTCTATATCATAAAATAAACGTGTTTCGCAATTATTCAAATAATATTTAATTCGTTTACTTCAATTTGTTTTAAACTAGATAATCTTACTATTCGTCAATGGTTCCAATTATAATCATTTCCTTAATATTACCGGTAAATCCATAAAACATCATATGGCTCAATTGCTTTCATTCAAAACAAAATTGTTCTGTGTGTCAGATGAGCTAGCAGCAACAATTTCTTGACAATAAAAATAAAAGTAAAACCAGATTTTTCTTGTCAACTTCTGGTCCGGGTGTCGGGTCGTAGAGGTAGTGTACGAACCAAACACTCCAAACATCGCGATCCTGGGCGACTGATCAGAGTTATCTTTCAGATAACCCAAGACGATATCCGGTTAGTTTCAAGATTTGATCTCTCCACCGATACCGAGGTCTAACTCGAGGTCTCTTTCCGAAGAGTCCGGCCTAGAAAACCCTCAATGAAAGGCGATCCCTCGACATCTTCAAAACGTGTCCTAGCCACATCAGCTGATGATCATCTTTTCAGATGAGCTATCGCACTTTGAAAAACGCCAGTCTAGCTTAATTGTTCCATTAAAAAATCAAAATCATCCACTTAAAAAATCAAACTGCTCAATTAAGATGCCTCACGATGAAGCAAACATAATTGATTTAGACATCATGCATTGTGTACGTACTCTCATAGTGTAACAAACTTTGTTGCTCTTTCAAATTGATTTAAGAGCATTCTTCCTAAATTAATAAAACAGCGAAAAATCAAGCACTTCAATTAATTGAAATTCTTATAATCCAGGCTAATATATTTTTGGGGTCCAACCTACTTCTACAAATAGATAATTGACCTTTAAATATTAACCATGTTTTAAATTAATTTTGTATTTTAGAGCAAATAAATACTTGCCTATTAAATTGCATAAATTAATAATTAGAAATAAATTATTGATAATATAAATGTATTTATTATAAATGTAGATAACTTAAAAATATAAAATCAAAAACTAAATTCCGAATTTAGATTGATCCTTAAAAGCGTAATATACTCTTTAAAAATACTAACATGAGAATATAATAAAAATCACACTAACACAATTTAATAAACAAATGTATTATAATTAAATACTAACTTTATGAAATTTAGTATTTATGAAATCACGAAATTCATGAAATTTACAATATATAATCGTTTTATATGATTATAGAACCATTCAATTAGCCGTTAATACCCTATTAAAGTACAAGCTCTATATATAACATATTTGATATAAACATTACATTAGTATTTGATCAATTAATAATTCTTACATATGGTAGCGTTGTTTGGGCTCTTTTGATTAAAATGATCCACTGTTGGCAAAAATCTGGAATCATTTTCTTCCTTTATATAGAAATTATTGTTTGAATCATTTATGTTCAAGGTATGTTCAGATTTTTCTCTGTAAATAGAAAAATACAAGACAATAGTTTATATATTAGGAACTTACGTGTTCGTCAGAGAGAATATCGACTAAAATAAAGTAATACAGTGTAAAATACATGATAATAGAGTGATTTAGAAAAAATAAAATTATATATAATTGCTAAATGTGTACTTTGGGCTAGGACTTGATTGTTCCTGGTGTAATTATTCTCCGTTTGCTTTTTATTGGGGTTTATTCACTGATTGTATTTATTCTCAGAGTCCACATGCGAGAAAGGTGATTGTGCTTGGTCAATTTAATAATTGCATAAGTACAAGTGAAAATAAATCGACTGATGCCTATTTATTAGATATTAAATTATAATATTTGTTTATTAAACATATTTGTGATGATAGATTCTAAAGACAGAAAAAATATGTTTTAAACGCTTGAGGTAGAGTAGATTACTTTGGCATTGTTTCGCTTAACTAATTCCGACGCCTATTTCGAAAAGTAATATTAGTTAACCAATTATATGAAGTGGTGGGTAACTGACATGCTCATGGCGAAATGTTGATTCGTAAAAGCCTACAAATCGAATTAGAATTATCTCGCTTAATAGTTAGAAATCTGGGATGAGCTGTTTATGTTCATCGAAACATATCAGTCGAAAGCTCCGATTATAAACAAAAAAGAAAAGCAACAATCCGCTATTTGACTATGCGCAGGATTATCTCAATTGACGTATTTGTTCATATATATGTGTCAATTTTGCTTACCGGAATATCACTACATTCGTTATTCATCTGTAGATGAGAAAGTACAAAGTATGTCATTGCTCCAATGTCCGTAAAATGTATTATCTAAAAGCAGTCTGCAAATTTATTTTAAAATTTAGAGATTAATAATCTAACATCTGCTATAGCTCCACTTTTACTGCACAAGTTGGTAATTCGTAATTTATTGTTATATGCCAGTTTAGCGTTTATCAAACTACATAAAAAATAAAGTCAGAAGAAGACAAAATGAAAGTTACCTTGACAAAATTATTAGAAAACTTTTCAATTTTCGTTTCAGGAGTGATACCTGTACATACCACCAGTTCCAGTCCCTGCGATCACTAAAACGAAGTAACGAAATAACGATTTGAAAGGAAACGTTTTATTTCTCAAAATATTTCAGACCACCAAAAAATATTCTAAAAATTAATATAGTTTATATAATTTATATTCTTGTGGTATTTGGTAGAATCGTTGAAATCCATTTAACCACATAAAAATATAAATTTGCAACTGTTTTATTCTCAAATATTAGAATCAACAAATAATTTGAAGAGTGAAGAATAAAGATAGTTTCACAACTTTCATGTTCCAAGTTAGTTTCTAGAATATGTGGAGAGCATAGGAAGTCTTCATTTTTTGATTTATTTAAGATTTTTTTCATTTTGATTGAAATTAATTCTGCTAACATCCCAATATATTTTCGGTCTAAAATTTACATACTATTGTTCTTTTTCTGTAATAAGCTTGTCTATAGATATGTAATAATAAACTCGTTTTCTTGCATGCTTTAGGATCTCTCGAATATTGCTTCTTACATTTAGTATTCAGGCATGCCAATTCCTATAGCATATCTACCATATAATGGAATATTATTATTAAAAAATATTATATGAATGATATTCCGTATTATATTATTACATAATATGATTATAATGTTATATGAAATATAATATATTATAATGAAACATTTAACCTACTAAAAATAATATTATATCAAATATAAAAAGAATATTAATTAATTCTATGTATAAATCATATTATATATCACTAACATTAAATAATAATAAAATTGAATATGATAAAATACTTTATATTTTATTGCTTTCTAGAACATTCTAGAAATTACAAATAGATTTCTAGAATATTCCATTGTGATTTCTAGAATATTCCATTGCGGTTTCCAGAATATTCTATGAAATTTCAAATCTGGTACATTACCAACTTCCAGATCTTCTACACCATGGAAGACAACGTACAATTGTAAATCATATTATATATCACTAACATTAAATAATAATAAAATTGAATATGATAAAATACTTATTGCTTTCTAGAACATTCTAGAAATTACAAATAGATTTCTAGAATATTCCATTGCGATTTCTAGAATATTCCATTGCGGTTTCCAGAATATTCTATGAAATTTCAGATCTGGTGCATTACCAACTTCCAGATCTTCTACACCATGGAGGACAAAGTACAAGTGTAATTTTTTTCAAAAAATACCCATAACATTTTACACATATGTTGTAAGAAGGTTATCTACAATGAGTATTGAGGTACATATTAAGTAACATGTTAAGGAAGATTATATCCGAGCATTTGGAGATATGTGGGATGACTATTAGTACATTTACGTAGAGATATAGACTTATCTTACGAATATATAATAAATAATTCAGTGATGATGGGTGTAGAAGGCATAATTTGTTAACTAGATGCAAAATGTAAATGCCACAAACAAAAGTTTACTAGAGGGTATACATCTGGAGAGCAGATATTGATCTTTGGGATTGTCGATACATCATATTTTTACACTAGAGGATATATCGAGATTATCTCCAACAGAACAAGAGAAATCTTATTGCCTATTATAGAAATGATAGCATAACCCGTGTTTATAATGTATAGCGACGAGTGAGACATATATCGCATCATTTATTCCGGTAAAATAGTTGTACTTTGTAGATTTTATAACCAGGGTTCATACGCAAAATATAAAATCGGATTAAACAAAAATGCAGAGTTAAATCTATGATGGGTTTGCAAAATAAAGAGCATACAAAGCATATTATTTCTTATCCATAAAAATTTTTGTTTGACTGTTTTAATCAATTTTTAATACTATTTTGTTGAGTTGTATATTGTAAATTTAATATTTTAATAATATTTTGTTTATTTATATTTCTCTGTTATAATATTATAATTTAAATAACGTTATAATTTAAATATTTTATTATAACGTTATAATTTAAATCTTATTTAAAATTTAAAAAAGGTTATGCAATTTTTATTTATTTAACGATAAAATTTTAAATTGAAATTTAAAATAAGAGTCCATTTTTATGAACTGACTAATAAATAACAGCGATGTATCAAAATAAGGATTTGAGGTTATAAGGAGTAACTACTATGTTATCAGGTTTTGACCCTATTCCTCGATTCAACATAATAGCGAGGTCAAATACACGCTAATGATGTATTTCCTCTGATGAAATATGATTAAAAATTAATGAAAGATAAGATAATTAATATTAAAAAATAAGATAATTAATATCTTATCTATATTAATAGATAAGATATGCCTCTGGTTTCCCTCATCGGATTGAATGAATTATTTAATGGCATATTTGCCAGAACTGGCGATTGAATAATATGTGGATATTGACTTGCATGATTTGGATACCCTAATTAAGAATTTTTCTAATGAATGTCAAATACACAAAACTGTAAAGATTCAAAATGCAAACAAAACAATTATATAATTATATATTTTCTAAAAATTACTAAAAATAACAACATAAAATGCAAGTATAAATTACATTATAATTTATTTTAAATACCAAAATGAAAGGTGACTATCGCAGAATAGTCAGATCACATAAATGAGTCTACGTATTTTTAAATATTTAAAAATTAAAAATAAAGATAAATAACAAATAATTATATAAGATTTTATATAATTTATATGTATATCAAGTTAAAATTTAAATATGGAATAAAATAATTTCTATTTTTATTGAAATTTAAAATAAAAATTGATTCTTATGAATTGAATAATAAATAACAGACGATGTATTCGAAATTTAAAATAAGAGTCCATTTTTATGAATTGACTAATAAATAATAGCGATGTATCAAAATAAGGATTTGAGGTTATAAGGAGTAACTACTATGTTATCAGGTTTTGACCCCTATTCCTCGATTCAACATAATAGCGAGGTCAAATACACGCTAATGATGTATTTCCTCTGATGAAATATGATTAAAAATTAATGAAAGATAAGATAATTAATATTAAAAAATAAGATAATTAATATCTTATCTATATTAATAGATAAGATATGCCTCTGGTTTCCCTCATCGGTTTGAATGAATTATTTAATGGCATATTTGCCAGAACTGGCGATTGAATAATATGTGGATATTGACTTGCATGATTTGGATACCCTAATTAAGAATTTTTCTAATGAATGTCAAATACACAAAACTGTAAAGATTCAAAATGCAAACAAAACAATTATATAATTATATATTTTCTAAAAATTACTAAAAATAACAACATAAAATGCAAGTATAAATTACATTATAATTTATTTTAAATACCAAAATGAAAGGTGACTATCGCAGAATAGTCAGATCACATAAATGAGTCTACGTATTTTTAAATATTTAAAAATTAAAAATAAAGATAAATAACAAATAATTATATAAGATTTTATATAATTTATATGTATATCAAGTTAAAATTTAAATATGGAATAAAATAATTTCTATTTTAATTGAAATTTAAAATAAAAATTGATTCTTATGAATTGAATAATAAATAACAGACGATGTATTCGAAATTTAAAATAAGAGTCCATTTTTATGAATTGACTAATAAATAATAGCGATGTATCAAAATAAGGATTTGAGGTTATAAGGAGTAACTACTATGTTATCAGGTTTTGACCCCTATTCCTCGATTCAACATAATAGCGAGGTCAAATACACGCTAATGATGTATTTCCTCTGATGAAATATGATTAAAAATTAATGAAAGATAAGATAATTAATATTAAAAAATAAGATAATTAATATCTTATCTATATTAATAGATAAGATATGCCTCTGGTTTCCCTCATCGGTTTGAATGAATTATTTAATGGCATATTTGCCAGAACTGGCGATTGAATAATATGTGGATATTGACTTGCATGATTTGGATACCCTAATTAAGAATTTTTCTAATGAATGTCAAATACACAAAACTGTAAAGATTCAAAATGCAAACAAAACAATTATATAATTATATATTTTCTAAAAATTACTAAAAATAACAACATAAAATGCAAGTATAAATTACATTATAATTTATTTTAAATACCAAAATGAAAGGTGACTATCGCAGAATAGTCAGATCACATAAATGAGTCTACGTATTTTTAAATATTTAAAAATTAAAAATAAAGATAAATAACAAATAATTATATAAGATTTTATATAATTTATATGTATATCAAGTTAAAATTTAAATATGGAATAAAATAATTTCTATTTTTATTGAAATTTAAAATAAAAATTGATTCTTATGAATTGAATAATAAATAACAGACGATGTATTCGAAATTTAAAATAAGAGTCCATTTTTATGAATTGACTAATAAATAATAGCGATGTATCAAAATAAGGATTTGAGGTTATAAGGAGTAACTACTATGTTATCAGGTTTTGACCCCTATTCCTCGATTCAACATAATAGCGAGGTCAAATACACGCTAATGATGTATTTCCTCTGATGAAATATGATTAAAAATTAATGAAAGATAAGATAATTAATATTAAAAAATAAGATAATTAATATCTTATCTATATTAATAGATAAGATATGCCTCTGGTTTCCCTCATCGGTTTGAATGAATTATTTAATGGCATATTTGCCAGAACTGGCGATTGAATAATATGTGGATATTGACTTGCATGATTTGGATACCCTAATTAAGAATTTTTCTAATGAATGTCAAATACACAAAACTGTAAAGATTCAAAATGCAAACAAAACAATTATATAATTATATATTTTCTAAAAATTACTAAAAATAACAACATAAAATGCAAGTATAAATTACATTATAATTTATTTTAAATACCAAAATGAAAGGTGACTATCGCAGAATAGTCAGATCACATAAATGAGTCTACGTATTTTTAAATATTTAAAAATTAAAAATAAAGATAAATAACAAATAATTATATAAGATTTTATATAATTTATATGTATATCAAGTTAAAATTTAAATATGGAATAAAATAATTTCTATTTTTATTGAAATTTAAAATAAAAATTGATTCTTATGAATTGAATAATAAATAACAGACGATGTATTCGAAATTTAAAATAAGAGTCCATTTTTATGAATTGACTAATAAATAATAGCGATGTATCAAAATAAGGATTTGAGGTTATAAGGAGTAACTACTATGTTATCAGGTTTTGACCCCTATTCCTCGATTCAACATAATAGCGAGGTCAAATACACGCTAATGATGTATTTCCTCTGATGAAATATGATTAAAAATTAATGAAAGATAAGATAATTAATATTAAAAAATAAGATAATTAATATCTTATCTATATTAATAGATAAGATATGCCTCTGGTTTCCCTCATCGGTTTGAATGAATTATTTAATGGCATATTTGCCAGAACTGGCGATTGAATAATATGTGGATATTGACTTGCATGATTTGGATACCCTAATTAAGAATTTTTCTAATGAATGTCAAATACACAAAACTGTAAAGATTCAAAATGCAAACAAAACAATTATATAATTATATATTTTCTAAAAATTACTAAAAATAACAACATAAAATGCAAGTATAAATTACATTATAATTTATTTTAAATACCAAAATGAAAGGTGACTATCGCAGAATAGTCAGATCACATAAATGAGTCTACGTATTTTTAAATATTTAAAAATTAAAAATAAAGATAAATAACAAATAATTATATAAGATTTTATATAATTTATATGTATATCAAGTTAAAATTTAAATATGGAATAAAATAATTTCTATTTTTATTGAAATTTAAAATAAAAATTGATTCTTATGAATTGAATAATAAATAACAGACGATGTATTCGAATAAAGAATAATAAATAATTTAAAATAAAATAAAATATTTAAATAATAAATAATAAAATAATTATAAATAATTTAATAATTTTATATAGAATTTCATATAATTTATAAATTAAAAATTAAAAATTACAATTTAAAATAAAAATTAGTTCTTATGAATTGACTAATAAATAACAGACTATGTATGAGAATTATGATTAAATATCATCAGGATGAACTGCTATGTTATCAAGTTTCGGCCACTATTCTACGACCCAGGATAGAGGTCATAATCTTTGTTCATATTCATTATATCTAGTACATATATAGTTCATTATGTGTATATATCTAGTTCATTATATCTATTAGTTATAAAATTCATTAAAAAATTTAAGTTCCCACTTTAAGCAATCTAATAGTCTTATAGCTACAATTAATTAAACCAAAGCGTCGGTATTATTTACATAATAATGTTCAAATTTTAAAAAGCAAGCTGTCACGGAACAAATACTTATTTTGCAAAACTTTATGTTTGAATTTCATAAAATTACACATTTTTATTTCAAATTAAACAACTCAGTATTATATTTTGATAAAATTTATTATATGCAAAATACTCATATGTTTGAGCAATTTAATTAGAACTTATAAACTACTCAATTGTGTTGATAAATGTATATATAGAGAAAGCTTTTGATATAATATAATTAAATCAGATCAGCTAACCGTGTATGGGTATTTTATACGCCGACATTATTTCAAATCATTATTTTAAATGATTAAATAATAAAGAATTATAAGTAATAAATTATTATAAATAATTTTTATGTAAGATTTTATATAATTAATATTAATAAAGTAATAATTTAAAATTGAAATTTAAAATAAAAATCAATTTTAATGAATTAACTAATAAATAATTGCAATTCAATCAGTGTATTATAAAATTGTGGAATTCTAAATACTTCAAAATAATTAACGCTCGATTGTTAAAGATCTTCAAATATAAACTGACGAATGAAGGAAATCATCTTAAATAATAAAGAATTATAAATAATAAATAATTGTTAGGCAAGATTTTATATAATTTATATTAAATTAAAAATTGAAATTTAAAATAAAAATCAATTCTTATAAATTGACTAATAAATAATACACTATGTATGAGGAATAGATATACAAGTCCAAATAGTTAATTATGCCTGACGTATAAGTTGTGACATCTTAATCTAAATAAGTAAACGGGCAGAATTTTTTAAATTTTACATATATGTTTGCGTTTTCGCCATTATAATTTGAGTGCGATATTAGGGTCAATTATCTTAACTAATTAGCTAACTGAGCCTGCATATTTTATACAATATATAAATTAAAAATAAAGATAAATAATTATATAATATTTTATACAATTAATATTTTTATAATGATAAAATTTAAAATTGAAATCTAAAATAAAAATCAAATTTTTATGAATTGGATATTAAATAATAGACGATGTATCAGAATAAGGATTAGAGGTAATCAGTAGGAACTGCTATGAAAATTTATTATTTATTATAAATAATAAATCATTATAAATAATTTTTATGTAAGATTTTATATAATTAATATTAATAAAGTAATAATTTAGGATTGAAATTTTAAATAAAAATTAATTTTAATGAATTAACTAATAAATAACTGTAATTCAATCAATGTATTATAAAATTGTGGAATTTTAAATACTTCAAAATAATTAACGGTCGATCGTTAACGATCTCCAAATATAAACTGACGAATGAAGGAAATCATCTTAAATAATAAAGAATTATAAATAATAAATAATTGTTAGGCAAGATTTTATATAATTTATATTAAATTAAAAATTGCAATTTAAAATAAAAATCAATTCTTACAAATTGACTAATAAATAACAGACGTTGTATCAGAATTATGATTATAGGTCATCAAAGGAACTGCTATGTTATCAGGTTCCGGCCCCTTTTTGTCGACCCAACATAACAGTCTGGTCGAGAAATTATTATAAATAATAAATTATTATAAATAATTTTGATATAAGATTTTATATAATTAATATTAATAAAGTAATTATTTAAATGATTAAATAATAAAGAATTATAAATAATTATGAATAATAAATAATTGTTAAACAAGATTTTATTTAATATTTATCAAATTTAAAATTGAATTTTCAAATAAAAATCAATTTTAATGAATTGACTAATAAATAATAAACTATGTATAAGGAATAGATATAAAAGTCTTAATAGTTAATTTAACTTGATGTATAAGTTTTGACATGTAAATCTAAATAAGTAAGCGGACAGAATTTTTAAATTTCACATATATATTTTTAAGTTGTCGCCATCCGATCAGATAACTGAGTCTAGGTATTTTATACTATTTATATTTTTTATTTACTTTATGGTAAAATTTTTGTTAGATATGCATTATAACATATCGATTTCAAAATATAAGATTAATTAATTACTCTAACGCTTCTTTAATATCTGCTATATTTAAATTTGCATAAAGCGTAACGTCCGTTTAATCAAGGGTAAGAAGCACCCCCGACTCATAGCCTTTGAAAACGCGCATGAAGATAATGCAAGTCTCCACGAAAGCTCAGCTTGTAATCCATTCATAGGGTGTAACTTGAAATTCATACATGTCAGCAGGAACGACCTCACTTATCCCAACTGTAGGCAGTGTCATTGCTGGGAACATTGGGGATCAAGTTGTGGTCGTGCTAAATTTTGCGGGGTATGTGGATTTGGCGATGATGATAACAAAGCAGACGGATGTCAAGATTCTCCTAAGTGCACAAACTGTGGACAACAACATCCGGCGTGGTCCAGGAAAAGTCCAGTTTTCAAGGCTTATGCTAAAAAGCATTTAATAACTCGTAGTGTATCAGTTCCTATTCGAATGGTACGAACAAATTCAGCGATTTTATCTCTATTGGTCCGAATATGGTTGAAAATATGGATATTATCTACCAGAAAAATCAGGAAACAATCAAAATAATGGAGTGCCTGATCACCAAGCTCACAGAAGCAGTTCTGACGACTCCAGCTTAAACAACTCCTGTTAATATCTTAAACAAACGTTCCTCTTCCACTAATGGCACAACACCTATTTTCTTTTGATAAAAGGGAAGAAATCGACAGCTGAGCAACCGAGAAATGAAGATATTATGTACCCTTCAAAAGAGGGGTGAGTTGTCTCTTTGATTTACCCAATTAGTTGGTTATGTAGTCCCTCTTAGTTACACCAATTGCATGAGAAGTAATCCCGAACCGTTTTCACTAAACACCGTTCGGTGAAATTCGGAAGGTGCTTCTGCCCTTACTTTATATCTGGTCGATATGATATGTTGTAGTCCTTCAGGAGACTAGATTTTCCAGTCTCCCGTGAAATTACTCGATTTTTACCAAATCAAATAACTATCCACTTCTGTCCGTATATTACCCTCCCCACTCATCTTCATCTCAAGGTTTTCTAACAATAGTTTAGAGCCATTTAAGATATTCCCTCTTACTGAATATTCTTGTCCAGCCCTGTCTTGTTTCGCGATAATACTCTGGAAGAACAGTAAGCATATCAGCATAGCCAATATCTATATTCGGCCAGGAGAGATTCACCAGAACCATGACCTCTTCAATCGTATATTAGGTAGCGGCTATGACTTGTTACTTGGTGACTTCAGTGACAGAACTCCGCAGAGCCAGGAACGAATATTTCATTCACAAACCGCTGGCCGCTACCTTTCATTGCATTCACAAAAGCAAATTATATCCTCGACATTCTACTGCTGCATGTATAGTGGATAATAAAGCCCTTCTGTATTGAGCAGTCGCGTAAACAGCTTCCCGCCTCGCACTACCTACTCCGTTGGCGGTTAGAAGAAGATACGTTGCTGAGGAGGAGGTTCAGAGTGGCCTTCCAGCAGCTATCCAACTCTTCCCTGAATTGGTAATGAGAGTTAACCGAATTTAATTCCTACCTCTCTTTGCAAGCTACCGCATTGTTTCGACACCTATAAAGGTCGCATATTCATCCCGCCCCAACAAAACTCAAGGTCTTGTGAGAGGCCTTTTCGAAAGAATACTGGAATTCTAGAAATAGACTTTAGATTAGAAGAGATAGGACGATCCTTTGTCGGCTTAACTCCAATCATTCTTACTTTTGGAAGATATTTAAGAAGGAGAAACTTGCCTGTTGGAAGGAGAGTATTGGGTTGAATCGGTAGCTTAGGCTTGATAAAGTTTTGGAGGAGTCACTATCCCTACATAATTATGGAGTCACTCTATCTCCTCAACCAATCCCGCCTTAGGGCGACTTCAGGAGCAGGGCCTTATATTTCTCATATATCCTAAACTTCTGGGGGCCACTTTCAGGCACCTTCAAATACCACGCGCCACTCTCCACTCGGGTCTGTCAGCTTTGACAGACAGTCAGAGAAAAGAGGTCGCCATCACTATGTTACTAGCCTCCCCGTCCGATGTTGCTGACATTGATATCAGCCGTCGTGTTTTTATGCCAAAAAAGCAATCGATTTCATGTCCTAAAGATCTGCGGCCCATTTCGATTCAAAACTCCCTCATCTCCATTTACGAAAAAGCGCTTGCGCGTAAAATCCGCGATCATTTAAGTTTGTGAAATTTTATCCCATAAGGTTTTCATAGGTTTGTAAAAAGTCGCTCGGTACATTCAGCAATTGGTGAAGTGCATCGATTTTGCCAAGATAACATTCTTCAGCTTACTGTGGCTGTTTTCTTCCGACTTTTCCGCTTCATTTCACCGTATCTCCTTTCATTTTGTTATCTCTTCTCGCAGGTTCATCGGTTTGCCTGAAATAATTGTTAGTAAGGCTGAGATTTTGCTGTATTCCAAGTCGTTATTCTATGAAGGCAACCCTGTTCTACCATATTTCAGGTGTGCCTAAAGGCGTTCCACTTTCTCCTATCTTATATCTTGCTGACTCCATTGCTTTATTCAAACCTTTTAAACGCGGTCAACATATAGTGGTATACAGTGATGTTACCATAACCTTTTTTCTGGGCACAGGTGCAAAGATGTAATCTTGAACGTTAGCCG